>APFE030984496.1:8275-25067 GCA_000404065.3 Pinus taeda
CAAGGGTTACACCACAACAATTGAAAGAAAAAAGAGAAAAAGGGCTTTGTTACAATTGTGATAGAAAATGCACTAAAAGTCATAAGTGTGCTGAGAAGAAATTATTTTACATAGATTATGAAGAGGAGGAAGAAAAGGATCAAGAAATATCAAAAGAAGAGGATATAAGCCAGGACCCGACCCCAGAAAACGAAGAAATGAATAAGACAATATCTTATAAAGCATTGGAAAGAATTACCACTCCTCAAACTCTTAAGATAGAAGGAGATATCAAGAAGAAAAAGGTGCAAGAAGTGAAATTTCACATTGAGAAAGAAGAAATGAATCCAACCCTATCTTGTAATTCATTGATCGGAATTACCACTCCTCAAACTATCAAGATAGAAGGACATATGAAGAAGAAAAATGTTTAAGAAGTCAAAGATCACATCGAGCATCAAGAAATGAATCTGACCATATCTTGTAAATGATTAGAAGAAGTTACCACTCCTCAAACTTTAAAGTTAGAAGGACATATCAAGAAGAAAAAGGTTCAAGCAGTGAAAGATCACATCGAGTATCAACAACAAGTTCTCCAACTTTTAAAGGATAATGCCACCTTGGTGCAAAATCGAATGAAACAACAGGTAGATCAAGATCATAGTGCAAAATGTTTTGATGTAGGTGATTGGGTATTTTTACTGCTACATTTCAAGCAAGCTATTTATGAGAAGGAAATGTTGGCAATACTACATGCACTTAAGAAATGGCGACCTTACCCAATGGAAAGACATTTCAAGGTAAAAATGGATCATGATAGTCTTAAATACTCTTTAGAACAAATATTATCATTAGAAGAACAAAAAAAATGGGTCAAAAATATGTTGGGTTATGACTTTGACATCATCGATAGAAAAGGGAAGAAAAATTTTGTTGCAGATGCACTCTCAAGAAAGGATGAGGATGTGGAAGCATTGTTTTGTGCTATTTCTATTATCCAACCAGATTGGATAAACAAAGCAAGGGATGAATGAAATAAGGACAAAGAAGTGTGGCCACACATTCAAAATTTGCAGAATATACCAATTCAAACAATATTGCCAGAACTTGAAAAGGAAGGAAAAATCATATTGGAACCTGGAGCAATCATAGAAACAAGAATCAGACAGCTAGGAAATCAATCAATTTCAAAGTATCTCATCAGGTGGAAGAACTTACCCGCTAAATATTCCACATGGGAGGACAAAATTTTTATACGGAATCATCAAAAACTACTCAAGCATTGAGGACAACACTTTTTGAAGGAGAGGGGCATGTTAGGCCCCTATACTACTAGTGTAACCCCTTATTTTTATTAGTACAACCCCCTTATTATATTGTTGTACCCATGTAGTCCCCATATTGTTACTATTGTGCCCCATAGAAGCCCACCCTTGTTATTATTATGCCCTTACATTATTATTGCTATGTCGGCTTTGATTATATTATGACCCCTTAGACTCCTATATATAGAAAGGAGATATTTTCATTTGTATCATCAAAGAATCATTCATTTGTGTAATGTAAAGGAGGTTTCCCCCTCGAGGAGGCTGAATTCTAAGGCGTTGATCTATCTTTTCTATCTTTTTGTGAGCTGGTTTCATAACATAAAGTGTTTTGAGCTCGTGATTGTTCAACAATGGAGTTAATAAATGTGTTGAATTGCATAAGGAAAATTTGAATGCTCAATTTCCTTCTTAGAACCTCGAAGTGCCCAAGTTGAAGCGTTACCATTACTCCTTTGCTGATTTCCTTCCATGATTCGTTGAGAAATCATGACTATGAATGGTGTTTAGTACTTGAAGTATCCAGAGAATAGCGTAGAAGTTGCTCATGTTGAGAAGCTTGTTGCAGTTGGACCAAGAAACAATGCATAAATAAGAACTTGTATAGTTGAGATGTTCATGAGGTAAAACAAAACCTAGTTTATATTCTGGATTAATTGGTGATTTTTTAGTCAAATTTGGTAAAGCCAATAACTCTAGTGGTAAAGCTTCATGCTTTAAATATTTTTGTTCTAGATCTATCACATTGGACTAGTGGCTGATATAGTTTTGAAGCTTGTTTAGAACTTTTATATCTTTTGGATTTTGGTTGTTTCTCTTAAAATATACAGTAACGAGATTTCATCCTCTTAGATCACCGATATTGCAATTCCTATGATTTAGATTCGGTTTTTGTTTGTTGCACATTCCATCCATGCAATTCTATGAGGACTGGATTATTCTTAAAGGGGAAATTTTTATCATCTACAAACCTAGATTATTCTTGCAAGTTTAAAGACATAAATTGTTAATTCTGGACCAACATTTGATTATTTTGGTGTTTGAATATTACATCTGTTGTTTAACGGTTGAGATCTTCATCTTTGGAGGGCCGAATTCCTTTCCTGAAGAAGCCAAGTTTATCATTTATACACTTGATTCTTCTCTTCATAATAGAAGGCCGAGCATGAAATATTCCTGGGTAAGTTTCTTGGCTGAGTTCTACTCTTGGTGTGGCTACTATAGTGTTGTGAGCATTTGGTTGTGCATTGAGCCAACTTAGAATACATTTGCGTCAAAGAGTTTCTTGTGGAAGAACAACTGTATAACCACCATGGAAGAGCCATAATCGTAAAGATCTCTAGCATGAAGGCTCAACATCGTGAAAACTTGTGGAAGAAGCCACCTCTGTGCATGGACTAGCGTTGAGGGAGAAACTAGTGAAAAAGGAAGAGTCGGAGGATTACTTTCCTGGAGGACAAGTAAATGCGATGAATTAAGGTTATGAATTAAGTGTGCTTTGACTTTTCAAAAAGGAGATTTGTTCACTTTTAAAGTGACTGCATAAACCTCAATTCATTTTTTAATTCACTTTATTAATTTTTTTTTAATGGGATTTTAAAAATAAATTACATTATTTTATTAAAGTGAAAAGGTGTATTTTTTTTAGTAGGGGTATAAGTGTGAATTTCTTTGAAGTGATTTTGTGGAGTGATAAGGCAAAATTATTTTTGTAATGTAAATTTGGAGTGATTTGTGAATTTTTTTAAAAGGGAAGTTCAATATTTATTTTTGAAGATAGATTGCTTCAAGGAGTTCTCAAAGTTTGTTCTTGAAAAGTTTCAATGAAGATGTTGTAAAGATGAAAGGTTGATGTGCTCAAATACTTAATAAAGACATTTTTTTGTGGTATTGAAGTGTCCTAGATCCACCCTAAATTGAATAAGGGGATCTTAGGTACACCTCATGTAATGATTGATTTTGTATGTTTTGTGTCTAATTTTGACACTACAATTATCTTATCTAACACACACAAGGAGTCTAAAGAAAGTGAATGAAACAAGAATATTAATCAAAGCACCTGAAATCAAGAAGATGCAACGAGCATTCAATCAAGCACAAACAATCACATGCATTTTCACAACTACAACACATAATCAAAGTTGGCAACATCAATATTCTACATCAACAAGCAAATTAACGGAAGGAAATAAAGTTAATGCAATTACAAACTCATTCATTTCAAAAATATTACATCAACATTTGTCATTGTGTAACTTGAAAAATCATAATCTGTAAGTTAACTTGTAAACAAATTCAAATAACATCGAGTTGAATTGTAAAGGTGCATTCTCGGTAGAAACTGACACCCAAATTCTAAATTTATAGGAGGTAAAGTGAGTTAATTCTCCTCAACTGAGTCAATTCTTTTCAAGTGAGTCAATATCATTTGACCCTGTCATTGTAAACAATGGGTGCATTTTCAGTGGTATCTGACACCCTCATCCTATTGAAGCAAAAAGAAAGCGAGCGTGAAAGAAAGAAAGCATGAAAATCAAATGAGTGAGTACAAATGAGCATGTTAAAAACTAGAATGGGTAAAAGAGGAAAACGTCTTCAAAGTGCAGCATTGGAGATTAAAGATTTGCAAGATTGCAATCATGAGTTGTAGAAAAAAGTTGAAATACTGGAATGGAAATTTAAGCAGAATCAAACCTTAATCAATCAAATGAACAACACATTAGAAGTAGTGAAAGACTTTCAACTTGAGCTCGAAATGAAAGAAAAGCTCATTCATGCACTCCAAATTAAGTTAAGTGAAAAACAAGATTTACTTGATGCATAATGTGTAGAGAAAATAGGTGCAAGTTGTGACACAGAAGACCTCATCACAACAACAAATGAAAGTCGTGATACAAGCAATCTTATTCAGCATATTAATGAAGGTTGCAACACAAATGATATAAGAAAATAGGTTGATATAAATTGTGACACAAGTGATCTCCTCCAATCAATTGTACTACTAAATGATGTAATAAGTAGTACCAAAGATCAAATTGATTAGTTTGATGTAGCATGTCAAACAGATGAACAGTTAATGCTTCATGCCCAATGTGACACAAAAGGTTTAATAAATCAAGGACATAATGTTAGCAGCAGCAACAAGTATGAAGAACAACAACAAGATAGTCTTTCCAAGGTAGTGATCAGACCTTGGGAAGAAATATACTTCAACAAGTATTGACATGGCTTAGGATACAACAAAGGAAACAATTTGTTTGTTCCATATTTATCAAAACCAGTTCAGTTTGTAAGTGCTGGTTTTCTCGAAAATGCTCAGAATATGGTTAAGTGTAACCATTGTAAACGAAATGGCCATATGGAGAGTAAATGCTTTGACCTCCATCCTTGTCACCATTGTGGCAAGAAAAATCATTCATCTGAAAAATGTTGCAAGAGAAATCAACCACCTAGAGTGAAGATCAATTACACATGGATTGATCCTTGGAAGTGGTCATCTATAGTCAAACAGTTGTGTATGTGTTATCGAAGGATTCAGTCTCACATGAAGACCAATTCTACAGTAAAATTAAGAAACTCTCTTACTCCTGAAGGGGGGGGAGTTCAGAAATCAAGTGCAAATGATTGTCTCTCCTTTCAGCTGACAAAGGGGGGAAATGATAATGGAATTGAAGGTGGTTGTCAGATTGAAAGTCTCGACAACATTAGAAAAAGCAGCTAGTGGGAAGTATTCATCAAATCAGCTAGTGGGCATCCTCATTAGCCAGTGGGAATCGAAAAAGCATCCAGTGGGTGATCAACAATTTTTTCCATCATCAACATCAAGTAGCCAGTGGGCAGTTTCGCATCAACAAATTCACTAGTGGGTGTTCAACAAAAAAAGTAGCAGTGAGCAATTTTCAACAAACAACAATGAGCCATTTTGACATAAACAAATTCACCAGTGGGCGTTCCCAAGATTTTGTCAGTGGACGAAGCAAATCAGCCTGTGGGTATCATCAACATTTTGTCAGTGGACAAAGGATGTTGATTGAAAGCAAAGGACAGATGGATCCTTTTGCAGCTTGGCATGTGATGGAGTCGTCAAGCAAAATTCAGAGATGAATCAGACTTGCAGTTGATTCATGTTCTCTTTAGATTGGAGTTTTTTTTAGCATCCATCTATGGCGGTTTTTCAGACAGTGTTTTCTTAGGATCAACAATTTTAGCATGAGAACTTGGAATATGGTTCCTAGTTCTTATTTTGGACTTATGGTTTAGGGGGGGAATGTTAGCCTCACTCTCATGTGATGGAAACAATTCTAAGTCCAAAATAATTAAATTAATTAAAATCAAGAAAGTTGGATTTAATCCTACCTTTCTAGATTGAGTTTGTTTCTCATGGATAGGAGTCAGTTTAGGCCTAGTTGGTTGAGAGATTCTCTCCAACTAGTTAGGCTCGTAGATTAGTGTTTGGTTGAGATATTTTCTCAACCATAGTGTCCAAGATAGACTCGCTATCTTGAGACAAATTCTCCTCATGTATTTATATGTATCATAAACATTATTTGTATATTACATCGAGAATGTGAGGAATATAATAAAGTGAGGCCTTGGCCTTTTCCACCATGTTTGCTTCAGTGTTTATATCTATGGAAATTATGTGAGTTTATTTTGTTTAATATCCTTCAATGTGCATTGTGAGACTGTTTATCCAAATTATCAAAGAGGAAGAAAGAGAGTGGGACCTCCAATCTAGTAACTGTTGGCCCTTCAAACAAACAAAGTCAGAGAAATTAATTAGCATCAGATAAATTAATTTGTGAACTTGTCTAATGATAATTGCTACATGTTTATGAAACTGTTTTAAGAGTTGAAATATATTATTTCATTTACGAAACTGTCTCAGTGGTTGAAACTCAGAAATTGAAATCTGTCATGTTTGGTTTTCCAGAGACTTCTTTTAATCCATCTGTTTGAAACTTAGATAAAAAAACCAAAATATTAGAGGTATATCAAATCACCACATTACAAACAATTTTCTATTTATTAAGAATTGAAATTCGTCTTGTCAAGCTTACTTACATGTGTTGTTTCATGGCCTATGTATAATAATTGGCTATCCTCACATAATATGTGTGTTTTAAGTATGAGAGCTCTCTCTACTCTCTATAATCAAGTTTCTTCTTTTATTCAATATTGGTGAGATCTCTTCCATTGTTTATATATGTTATATGTCTTAATTATATACTTGAAATTTTGTTGCTTATGTATAATACATATTTATGTGTATTTATTGCATGCTAAATATTATATTTTTGGATTTATGATCCAAGATCTGCAACAACAATGTATACTCTAATTTTTCTATTCTTATTTATAAAGTATAATATTGGTAAGCCATTATTTTGTAAGAAATAGTTATATAATGCTTAACTTCTTGTAGTGGTTGAATATCTTTATAAACTATGACATTTTTTTTTGTCTCTGTAACTTTTACTTAACTAATTTAGCAATAAGATGCAAATACACGCTATGGTATAATAGGGAATCATACATGTTAAGAATGTCATCAAGTAAAGACATCTTAGAATTTCGTGATAAGGTCAATGTACTCTTTGACCTCATCTAGTGTAAGGTTCACCCCTAGCTTAAGAATACACATGTAATCTTCACTTCCCACATTGATGTCAATGGATCCCTCAATATGGATATGGTTTCCCTCCTCCCATGTTTCAAGAGTTGGAAAAAGTTTTATGTTTACTAGGGATGAATGAGTTTTATGGTTTTCAAGTGCATAAGTATTAACAAACTGATAAAGTTAAGGTTGTAAAACATTTGCTCAATTAGATGATAGGTATTAGTGAGGAAAACAAGTAGACACTAAGCACAATATGTAAGACGCTATGATCAATGGAAATTGCATATAAATTTCCATCCTTCATCTCCATTAGGTTCAAGTATGATGAAGTGAGGCAATGAGTGTGGCAATGGTGACTAAGGCAAGTGTTTAATTAGATTTAACAAATAGGCTTCATTGGTGTTTATACATAGGGCAAAGTCAAAATCATAGTAACATTCTTACACATAAGGTGTCTTGATGACATGAAAAAATCAAAGTTAAGAAATTCCTACTGAAGTGAGGAACTAATAGAAAGAGAAGAAGTCTCACTCAAAAGAAAAAGATTATTTTGAAGGTGAGATGAAATAAGGTCCATCGTGTTGATGTAGCTACCAATGGTGGGGCTAGTGCAATTAGTTAAGTGAGCTAATATGATTTCATAGTCTTAGAATTTATGACATTTTAATTCATCATCTGAAGCTTTCTTTTTCATTGGTTCTCCAACCATGGAGGAGTTGCTCAAATTATTTGATGTCATTAGGCTTCTTAGGGAAATTCTTGAAATTTCCTATATATCTTGGAAGAATCTTATAGACTATCATAAGCTAGTTAGATAAGACTAGCTCTCTAAATTGTGGGTTCTTCATTAAGTCACAAAAACCCTAATTCAATCTAACTAACTTACATGACCCAACTTGGGAAGTAAGTTCCTAGGTGTTGTTATCCATATTTATAGACTCCAAACCTCCTATACATGTTTAGTTCATAGGCACCTTTAACCTAAATTATTGTTCAATTTCTCACATAAAATGTTGGAACCTCATACTACTAAACCATTAATTATTTAATGGCATAAAAATTATGGATAAGATTTTATAGAATGAAAATACACTTCTTAAAAATCAAGAAGTTTATATATTAATTTTATAATTAGTTTAATAATGTTAAAATATATTATAAATTTAAATAGACAAAAAATATGATTATTAAAATTCTATCCTATTACATTAATTAAAAATTTTAGAAACGGTTATTTTTTATTATAAATCTTTAATTCTTAAAAATATATAAACGTTTAATTATAACTATAAATTAAAATTTAATTTGCACTCTTTCTATATAAAGTAAAATCTCAATTACAACAGTAACCCAACATGATATCATAATTCATTTTCAATAAGTGAGAAAGCTTATGCACTTAACTCAAAAATCTTTAATTCTTAATTAAACATATATAAAAATTTAATTGTTAACTTAAATTAACTTTAATTATAAAAATTTTAATTTACACAACGAATCTTAAATTACACAGTACCTAACATGATATCATAATTCATTTTCAATGCAAGTGAGAAAGCTTGTGCACTGAACTCAAAAATTCTCATTGGGCCAAATCATAACTGTTATCTGTACGTTACCATGTATGCTGTAATCTCTTCTATTTCATTGAAACAATAGTCTTGTTTAACTGTCTATATTGATTTGAATATTTATGGTATTCTATTAACTTATTTAGATGGGGAAATACAATAAAAATTAATGTGATGTGCATCAGTCAATTATAAGTACATAGATTTAAATTTCAAATATTTCCATTTTAATGTAAGTCGTAGTTGAAAGCAATTTTTATGTATCGTCCCAAGAGCAGTGTTTTGAAATTAGAAATCGAAGCCCATCATTATTTGATGGCTCTAATCATTCCATCATAATCAGTGGTTGATATTAAGTGTAGGGTCCACACTCTGCATTTCACTCTTTATTCCTTCAAAATAACTAGACAACAAAAATCATTTAACACTTTATCTATGGCTATGGCTGATATCAGGATTCTCGCAATGTAAGCGAGAAATATTTTTCATTAACTTATTTTGGTAACAAAGGTGCTAATTCAAAGATGTTGATGCAAAGAGAAATGAACATGACAATTTTTTTGAAATCAAGAATCTTAGAGGCAAATTTAGTGTTTTCCAATCATTGCAAATCTTTTTTTTGTGTCTTTTTTCGACCATATTCCATTTATTTTTTGAATATAGGATGTATATGGATGTGAAACAATGAAAAACATTTGGTTGCAGTGGTGCTAAGATAGGATAGCTTGGAAAATTTAGGTTGGTGAGTATTGTGTTAACAACTCCATAATTTGTTTTAATGTGTTATTGTTGTTCCAACTACAATAAAAACATACATGAAGGTGATCCTACTACTATCTATACCACCTATGATATCTGAGTCAACATATACTGATTATATGTCAAATAGATACTAAAAAGACTTAAATTTACCGGTAGGGGAGCTTTTGTTAATCATAGGATTAAGGCTTAATTAATTTTTAATATGTTATTAAGCATTTGAATAATGTCCTAATTACATGTTGATTTTCGAATAAATGTTGTTTACATTTATCATTAGAAATGTCAATTTTGATTTTTGGTAAGCTACTTCTGTGCATAAGGATATGTGAAAGAGGAGTATGTGTGGGAGAACCTTTATTCTCCCACTTCCACACCTCTGCACGCATTCCACCTCCATGCATCTTCATCCCGCACAAAACTTCTAAATGTTGATTTTAATATTATTTTCTAGGTGCATATCAGTTAAGGATTTATGTTATGTTTTTTGAATGATATGAAATTATATGGATAAACTATGTTGTATGATTTCGTTGCACATTTGATTTGAAATATAAATATTTTCTAGCAATCTCTCTCTCTCTCTCTCTCTCTATATATATATATATATATATAGTTTGACAATAATTTTAAATGCAACACCAAAGTCTAATTGTGATTGTTATATATGAGTAATTAGAATAGTGAGAAGCTAATGAAATTTTAAAAAGGAATGTGTCAGTAGTTGCATTTGCATTGGCCAGGGGTTTATCATGCACTTTTTAGCATGCATGTTTCCAATTCATATTCAATTAATTCCTGAGAGGGATTTTTATGAATTGTTTTATCCAAAGTGTTATGCTATGTGCTTTACTATGTTGTCATTTCACTACAACAAAACCCTGTGATTAGCGTCCCTTTTTTCTTTCTTTTTGTGTCTATAGTCCATTTTTGGTGCTATTTCCATCCATTTATCAAATATGGTGCAAAAATTGAGGAAAAATTTACACCAAGTTTTTCACCAAGTCTTACACCAAGTTTAGCACCAGGTATTGCAATATATTTTGCACCAGGTTTTATGCCAAGTTTTATGCCATCCTTTGCACTAGGTTTTGCATAAAGTTTGGCACCTAATTTTGTTTCACCTACTTTTTCATCCTCTATTGCATCCATGTTTGCGCCTACACTTGCATCAACTTTTGCATCATCTTTTGCATCCCCTTTATGCCAAGTTTTGTGTTGAGGTTTGTGTCTAGTTTTGCATCTACTTTTGTCGTGTCCACTTTTGCATCTTGTTTTTAATCGATATTTACATCATTGTTTGCATCTATTATTGTGTCTATTATGGCATCCATTTTTTTTGTGCCACAATTTGCGCCTAGTTTGGTGCCTCTCTTTGCACCTACATTTGCTTCTATTTTTGCATCCACGTTTGGATCCTCATTTGCATCTATATTTTCATCAATTTTTACATCTATTTTTGCATCCCTTTTTGTATCCACTTTTGCATCAGGATTTGAATCTAGATTTGTGTCTCTTTTTTCATCTACTTTTGCATCAACTTTTGTTGCACCCACTTTTGCATCAAATTTTGTATCCATTGTTGCACCCATGTTTACGTCCAATTTTGCATCGCTTTTTTCATCTTCATTTGCATCAAAGTTTGATTTTTTTTTGCATCTATCATTACATCCACTTTTACATCCAATTTTGTCATGCCACAACTTGTGCCATCTTTTTCACTTACTGTTGTACCCACATTTGCTTCCAATTTTGCATCCATATTCATATCCTCTTTTGCATCCAATATTTGCATAAAATGTTGCATCCAATTATATGCCAGGGTTATGCATTGGGTTTTGTGACTTGTTTTGTACCTAATTTTTCATCTACTATAGAAATTAATATGTAGATTCAATATTTCTTTTGAAATTTGCTAAATCATAAGACTTGAAGCTACTCTATTGATCTGTAAAAGTTAACTCGCCATCTAAAACAAGAATCATAGACATGCCAAAGTAAACATCATACATGCACAAATATTTATCTAGGGGAAAGAAACTGCTCAAAACCCCTTACTATCTATATTGCATTAATCGGAAAATAGAGATGAAATACATATGCTTTCTCAAGCTGAGCACACCCTACAAGTGTATAGTCTATCCCTTTGCCTGACGGACTGAATTTGGCCAACACTTAGCCAATTTTCAAGCCCTCCAAGGTCCTGTTTCCTTGTTGTTACCTTGAGAAATTGCCCCTATTTTTTAGAAATTTCCCACCATGGAATTGTGTAAGTGCCTTAGGTCCTTACTTTCACTGCATGCACCACCTGTACACATTGGAATATGCTACAATTGCAAGTATATTTTTACTTGGAATCTCCATCTCAGCTGGGTAACTCGAATTCACTGCACACGATAATTGTTTTGGGTTGATTGATTAGTTAAATGGTTGATCATTGAGTGTGGTTGAAGTTCCACTTCCACAACTTGACCTCCACTAGTTCTTCTAGCGGTAAGAACTAGTTAAACTAACAATAACTCAAATTCACTGAAATAGATTACTACAAATTAGCAGTCAAGCATATTGAACTGAAATCAAGACTCTCCAACCTGAATTAACTAACTTAACTACGTGACAAGTGCCATGTTACCTCAGTTAACTACCTCAAAGATTTCTACTAAAATAGAAATTCAAATTTTCTCTAGTTTGACCAAGGCAAAGTGAAATTGAGATTTTCTTGCTACATTTTCAACACTCCCTCTCAACAAGAAAGGGGTTGTAAATCACCCCTATCCTGCAACTGTGGAACTCGAACTTCCCTCTTGACAAGGGCTTTGTCAAAATATCTGCATCTTGTTCCTTTGTCGAAATGTACTGCAACAACATAATCTTCCTCTACACAATCCCATAGATGGTGATACTAGATATCAATATGCTTGGATTGACCGTGGAAAAAAAAATCCAGAGAGTTTGATGCAACTCTCATTATCACAATTGGATCCATCATCTAACCAAATATTCCAACAAGTATCTTTCTAATGAGCACGAGTATTGCAGCTAGAATTTTGCAACTCCTGGGCTACCAACTTTAGTTCATCAACCCGGGGTTCATACAAACTTAGACATGACAATGTTGTATACATAGTAGATTAAATGGTCTATTCTTGTCACTTTCAACCAGGGTCATAGACCATTAGGGTTTTTCAAAATAATCTTCTATTGACTAGAAGGAGTCTGACTACCAAATGGAAAAGGGAAAATTATCCTTAATGCAAAGAGGGAATGTTGCCTACTATAAGAAATGAAAGTCTGAATTGGAAGGTGCTATAAAGTGATATGAAATCATCTAGCTAAACATCTACACATTTTGCTTGCAAAAGAAACCTTGTTTATAGCATTTAATGATCTAGACTATCTGAGCATGGAATTTGATCTAAGAATTATTATGACTATTGCATGCATGTGCTAACTTAGAAATTGTAGAAAAAAAAAAACAAACAAAAAAACAAATATATATATGTATAGTTTTATGAATGCAAATGGTAATCTTCAACTTGTTCTTTGGTAGGGCAGACAGGTATGGAGGAAAAAGGTATGGACTAGTTTCAAGGGTATGGAAGCCAAGTGGAGGCCTAACCTAATATTAGATTACTATTTCTGCTCAACTCGGGCTTAAAACATGCTATTGTAAGGTTTCCTATATTACTACATGATGTCCTAGTTCTACTGCAGGATGCCCTGTTTTACTACAGGAAATAGGTTGAAAGCTTAGAAGATGGTAAGAAAGGTAGAATGAATTGTGGGAGAGGTTTCTAATGGGAAAATAAGGCATGGAGGAGGTGCACACTATCCAAGGCTCAATCAAATACTTCAAGATGGTTGGATTCTCAATGGAAATGACCACTTTTCTTACAAAACAAGAATTCAGATTTAGGGTTTGGTGGACCTTGGCAACATAGGTGGATAAGACTTGGATGAGGTGAATGAGATGAGGTTCCCCTGCAAATTAGAATCTCCTGCAACAACATGCACACATTTCTTCATTTATGCACAAATTCATCTATACATGGAAAATATGAGATGAATGGAGGAAAACATAGTTATTAATAGCTAATGGCTAAGTTTATGAATGGAAGTGCTTTTAAACCATAGTAAACTCAAGAGACCAAACTGCCTCCATCCTCGCATCCACCACTCACCCCATCACCCACACCACCGCCACCTTCACTGTTCAACATGGTGAACTTTGTAAAACTACCTGTATTCAAGGGCATAAGGAATGAAGATCCGGACCAGTTCTGGTTCGTCACAAAGGTTGTATGGGAAGCCTAGGGTATCGTGGATGACCAAATGAAGAAATCCATGCTGGTTAGTGCTTTGTAAGACCATGCACTAACATGGTACATTAAGTACAGTACCGATAATTCAATGTCCATGTTGGCAAATATCCAGGCCGGGCTGAATGGAGAGTTCACTAGACCTAAGTCTCAATCACAGTCGATTGTAGGATTCAAGGAGATCATGATGAAGTCGGGGGAGACACCCTCTGATATGGATCAAAGACTGAAGTGTATGATTTGTGAAGCCAACATGAACCTAACTGATGGGCAGCACCACAAATGGTTTGTGGCCTCACTCCTGCCCCACCTAAGGGTTGCGTTATCACAACAGAAGATTGGGACCCAGGTAGAAGCTCCAGAAATCATGATGAGGTTGCTTGAGACACCAATGCGGGATGATAATTTGGGGGTTCAGCAGATTCATGTGTAGTTCAAAACCTTTGTCTCGAAATGCAAAGTCTGAAGTAGGAAAAAACAGCTCGGCCAGAGGCGGGTGAAGAAGTTTGGTGCCTAAAATGCAAGGGTAAAGGGCATGACAAGGATCATTGCCTAGTCTTTGCGAACTATGTTGCAGCAGGGGGGCCAATGCCTCTACGGTCGGAGGCTGTGGCAGGGCCAAGTACGTGGCCCACGCTATGGTGTGCTATATTTCAAGTGGTTGGGAAACATGTGACCAAGAATTTCCATTTGCTGCAGAAATTCGTACAAACACCATAACATCTCTTTTGCAATTTTTGTCAACCAGTAGATCATGATGAGCGTAATTTCTGTAGTTACGAATTAATGATGGAAATGACACCTGCAAATAGGGTGCAGGGAGAAATGTGGCCTCTGGACAAGGGCATTGGGGGAACACGAGGTGAGTATCAGGGGCGCGGCCAAGGCCAAGGTGGAGGAGGGCCTGGCAGAGGCCAAGGATAGCTGATTTGTTAGAAGTGCAGAGGCCCAGGACACTACGCAAGGGATTTTCCAAATCCGACGTGATTGTCATGCTGATTCTATACTCAATTTGACCATGCGACTAAGGATTACTCAATATTATTGGCTAAGATTCGCAAAAAGGGGGCGCAACCTCTGCAGCCACCGCAGAACATCTACCTGATGAGGGCTGAGTACCGTGAGGAAGACCCTAAGGTAAACACTATGCTATGAAGCAAAAATACAATGGGGGGGGGGGATAAAGACATGTAGCCTACAGAAGGTGAATGGGTCCGAAAAGCACTAGAAAAGGAGACTGGGTTTGATCTGGAGTCCTCAAAAGAAATATTTATGGAAGCAAAGAAAAAATTCCCTGAGGCCTCTACCTCGGGAAGTCAGAGGAAACCAGCTGAAGAAATGGACCCATCCATGATTACCACATTCTTGGAGACCTGCATGTAGCTACTCCGTGACAATAAGGTTGTGAAGGCCTGTAGGAACTGATCAATTGGTGTGCTAGTAAGGATGGCACTACTAGTGAATCGTACGTGCTCAGAAAGCTTCACAAGCACAAGGCAAGGATCGGGCATGAAATGAAACTCACCACGTAGATTGAGGAGTACGAGATGGACCAAGTTATCATGGATCTAGGGTTCGACGCGAATGTTTTTCCAAAATAGACTTGGTAAAGAATGGGGAGACCTGTGCTCCCGTGGTCTCCAATATAGTTAAGAATGGCGAATCAACATAAAATTATTGCAATGGGGAGGTTGCAAGGGGTCATAGTTGACATTAAGGGCATAAGCGCACTGGTAGGTTTTTAAGTGATAGAGATTGTGGATGATAGCAATCCATACCATGTGCTCCTTGGAATTGATTGGACCACTAACATGAATGGGGTAATCAACCTGAAGAAGTGAAAGATGATATTTGAAAAGAAGTCGCTCTGGGTGGTGGTGCCGCTAGATCATGTTGAGAGACCGCGCTATACAAAACCAGTTTGAGATTATGAAAGTGATGACAATCTGGACCAGATTTACAAGATAACGACGTGAGACCAGGATTGGGTGAATCTGATAGTGGACGGTTGTATTTCATGGGACCACGAAAGCTCCTAGACATAAGATTCAGATGAAGAATTAGAGCACTGGCAGAACTAAATGCATGAAGTATCTACACTGCATTATAATATGATGGCCAAGTCATTGCATTGTGTGTCATCCAAAGTCAGGGATCTGCCTCATTATGATGGGCTAACTGATGTTGATTTCTTTTTGGATGCATTTGAAAGAGAAGTGTCGGAGAAACATCACTTCCAGGCCTTGCACTGGGTACTGTGTGCTACGCCCGCAAGATGGTGGGGTACGCACAAGGATAGTTTTGGTGATTGGTGTGACTATAGGAGGATGATGAGAATACAATTTTGGGAAGCCAAAAGTGTGGATGACAGATAAGTATGATGGAAGAGATGATTTGCGTGATCACCTAGCCAAACGGACTAAGGCTTATGGAGTGGAGCCCCAACCTAAATGTGTGCATCTGTTTTGTCATACCCTGGGTGTCATACCAATGAATTGGTTCTTCAAAACTGAGCTCCGCCATGGCACTAAAGAGTGGGAGATCTTGCCCAAGGATTTATAATGACGTTTAGCTTTGAGGATGGGTCTAACTGTATTGACGCGACACTACAGGAGGTGAAATTTGCAATCTTTAGGATACCGCAAGATCCCTTAGACATGGTCTACCCTAATTGGACTACCCAACTGAGTCACACGCTGAAATGCTATAACGTGACCATTGAAGAAGAAGATGAGGATCCTAGAAATATTAATATTCCGAAAACTGAAGGTCACCACGAGGTTGAAGGTTCGTAGATAAAGGATCCTGACATAATCATGCCACTGAAAACCAGGAACGTCAATATTGGCACATAGGCAGAACCAAAATTTGCAAATGTTGGGGACTATTGGGATGATGCGACAGTAGACAAGGTCACTGAGCTCCTCTGCAAATATCAGGATTTGCTCCCCATGAAGTTTTATGATTTAAAAGGGATAATAGGAGACTGTTGGGTTGTGTTATATTCTTTCCACATAGTTAACAGCGGGTTTGAGGGGTACCCGTAACCCCACTTTATGGGGTCCAGGGCAGCGCCCCGCAAAATTTTGGTTTTGGACCCTATGTTAGGTTGGGCGGACCCACCTATGGTTTTGTGCATGATTTTCGCACGTTTTTTGGACGCGATGGTTTTCAGTCCATGGTATTGGATGCTTCGGCATGTATAAATATGTATTGTAA
>APFE030984502.1:6591-18547 GCA_000404065.3 Pinus taeda
CTCCTCACGCCGATATGCACAGATTACAGCTGTACCTAGTGTCAATCAGATCGACTGAGCCCTTTCTCAGTTGCACCAATCCTCTTTTGGAAAAAATTTTAAATATGGAACCGAAGCTTCCAGCTCTAGAAGCTTTGTAATGGAAGTCTGGTAAATGGTTCGACCGGATGGAGTCGAGGAGGTCAATTTGGGCTCCTTTCCTCTATTAGGATGGAACTAATCTAAGGGATAATGCCTTCTCCCATGAGAAGAGGAACCATCTCCCATCCATCCAAGCTATAAAAACCTCTCTTTTTCTCAAGCAAAAGCTAGATTTTAGTTTGGAGTTAGAATAATCAACAAGACATCTATAGTCTGAAGTTTTCTAGTGTATGTTTGAGAGATAACAGTGCGCTTGGGTGTGATTTGAGACTAGAGGGAAAGAGGCCTTAAAGTCTCTATTGTTGGGACTATCCATGAAGTGCTAGCAGAAGTGTGGGAACCTGGATACGTCAAAGGAGACCAACAACATCAAGGCATCGGTTGTAATATCTTTTTTATTTATATAAATTCAACTATACATTGATTTCCTACATGAAGTGTCATTTTATATCTTTATGGCTTAATGTTCCTTGACCTCTTACGTAGGCTGAATACAATATTGTATGCTATTAGGTTTGTTGTTTGCTATTATTTGCTTGTTTCAGGTGTGCGGAGGAAGGAAACTAAAGATAGTTGGAACGAAGAGGCAGAATCATCACCAAGCGGAATAACATTCTAAGATGTAGGCCCTCTTAATTGATTCAAGCCTAAGGAAATCTTCCATAGATTGTATGTTTTTCACTAGACCCTCTCTCTCGGGCTAGAGGAATTGTTTGTGTTTGCACTTATAACTTACCTACATCACATTATTGATGTGTTGTTGTGAGTCTGATTTTTTGTTACTCTTGTTGTTGTTACAGTCATTAGTGTTGTTACTCTTATTTGTTGTTACATTTATCGCTTATTGTTACACATTGTTAAGTTTATAGTTGAATTTTCAGTACTGGGTAGGGAAACTGTGGCTTGCATATACTTTTCATGATAGCCTTGAAATAACTTGTAGAACCCTGGGTTGACAATTAATGTGGAATTGGGTGAATTGCATGATACATATCTGAACACCAAAATTTTGGCGATGTTGTCAGGAAGGCTATTAAGGGCGTGAAAGTACGACCAATATTGATCATAGGACTAATCTCTCATCCTCGAGAGGGAACTTTTCATCATGCTCCAACTCCTGAGCATTAGATCGTTTTTATTTATTTGATCGTCTTGTTTTCTTTTTCATAGGAACCACTCTCTCGTCCTGGGAAGGGAAGTTTTTATGTCACCCTGTTTTAGGTCCTGAGCTTAATTTTGTGATTGATTTATTTTTTCTTTCTTTTCAAGGGCCACTCTCTCATCTTGGGGAGGGAATTTCGTACCCTAATCCAAGTCTTGAGATTTCAATTTTCTTGAATGTTTTCCTTTTATTTCCTGATTGTATGAACAGAGATACAAATAAAATGGGCAGTGGAAGACCCCCGAAAAGAAGAGGGAGAGATCTAGGAAGAAATACCTACATCCAAAAGATCATTTCAAGAGTTGACTCAGGAGCATCGTCGCGAGTTGATGTTAGGGTGAGATCTCATATGGATATAGAGGGAAATCAGTTTCACAACCAGAACCTTCCCTAATAACATAAGTGCAATTCAGGGAAGAAGAAGTAGCAAGTAGAGCATCCGAGGAACTGCATATTACAAGTTCATAAGAAGAAGATTTCAGGGAATTATCTGTGCCATTTGATCAAGGAAGCATTATTGAACAACCTCAACCACCTATTATAGAATAGCGAGAGCCATAACCTATTGAGATTCCAAGTGGGTATTGACAGATATTCATGGCTCCTGCAACCTCTTCGATCAAATTTCCAATTGGAGACATCAGAGTTGATGTGCCTATGAAGCCTATTCCTTTGACAACATTACCTAATTTCCATGGTCTTTCCTCTTAGGATCTGGACACATTCATTTTTTAATTTGACATTGTTTGTCAGGGGTATGATTATATTTTCGATGCTCAAAAATTGAATATATTCCCCGCTACTTTGAAGGGCACAACTTTGAGATGGTTTATGGGTTCAGGGGGAAAATCTATTGCTACATGGGATCATATGAAGACGATTTTCCTCGAGAACTATCAAGACAAATGCAAATCCCAAGATGTGAAGGAATAAACCTTTAAGATTATGTAGAAAGAGGATGATAACATGGAGGAATTTGTGGAGTTCTTTCCATATATTTTGCAGAGATCGGGCCATTGTCATCTGGATAAGAATATTTTAAAAATAATCTTTTTCCAGGCACTAAGGGAGGAATCTTTGGAACTATTGAATGTGGTAGTGAAAGGATACATATCACAAGAGTAATTTTATGCCATCTGTGAATATGCATAAATTTTTCACGAGGTGCTACGAGGCATAAGCATGGGATCTGAACTCTCAAGGCATTCAACGGTGGAGTTACAAAAATAGAAATTGGGAACTTGTTGGATAATTTGAGAACTGATATCTTGAGCACATTGTCATCATAGTTGGATGTGTTACAGGTGAAATAGAAGCAGAGAGAGGCAGAGAAGGCTATGCCCATTTTCTATCCTCAATGTAGGAAGAATCATCCGTTGAAGGAATTCCCATTGAATTCCATTGAGACTTGTACGATATGTGAACATAGTCATTCCACTAGCACTTGTCCATCTCTTCCTAGGCTGAAGCAATCTTTCAGGGAACAAATGAAGAAATGGATCAACTGTATTTTATGGGATCAAAGAAACCAAGGAAACCACAACCATAAACCATGAATCAAGGTATGCCTCAAGACCCTTCTCATTTTTTTAATAATTTAATTTTTGGCCTCATTCTATACCTTTTCCACCTTCATGGATGCAATCTTATCAGTATCCAATGCCCTGGAAACCATGGTACCCTCAATCTGGTCCAAACCGTTCGTGGTCCCAAAATTGGCGTGGACCTCCTCCTCCTCCTTCAGGATAATTCTCCCAACCTATGCCACAATAGCAACTACAACTACCTTCTAATCTGTCCACTAGCTATCCTCCTCTTCGTCTGCAACTTCTTGTTCAATCTAATCCAAATCCAAACAATCAAGGGGCTCGACAAGTTGAGACACTCAAACTCCCTACATATAGTATTGCCACTATAGAATGTAACAAATCAAATATATGGTCCGATTGGGTGGTGACGAATCAGACTTCACCAATAATTGTTGAACATATGGATAATGAATTCTGAGAACTAGAACCTAGAGATTCTACTAGAACAACAAGGGATGAGTCAATACAAATTCCTATGAAACAAGAAACCCTTTCAAAAATGATTGTTACTAGAGGATGTTAGATCGGTCCACCCTATCCTAAGAAATTATCATTGAGCAAACCAAGTCCTCATGTTGAATTTGATTTTTTAGGGGAGCTGCAGAAGTTATTTGTCAAAATCTCGTTACTTCAGGCTATGAAGGACATACCTATTTATGCCAAAACAATTAAATAATATTGCTCTAAGAAACCTGGCAGAAAACCAAAGGATCCACTCACTATTCACGTTATGGTAAAATTATAAGACATAATGCTAGGGAATCCTATACCTGTTAAATATTAGGATCGAGGGAACCTGATTATGACAGTACAGATTAATGGGGTTGATATCCGAAATGTACTGGTAGATTTGGGGGCAGAAATTAACATTATAACATCTGCATCTATGATTACATTGGGTTTGTGGAACCTTAAAACAACTCCCACCGTCCTAGAATTGGCAGATCGGTCTTCTATAAAACCGGTAGGGAAGCTAGAAGATATAACCATTTTAGTAGACTCATGGCAATAGCCTATTGATCTTTTCATTTTACATACTCAATCCCCAACTGGTAGACACCCTTTGATTTTAGGAAGACCTTGGTTTGCGACCACAGATTCTTACATCGGGTGTCAGTATGGAAATATGGTATTATCCAATGGAGAATTTATAAATAATCTTATCCTCTATCCCCCTGTTGAACCAAGTTCATCAGATAGACTAGGATTTACCTTGATGCAAAAATATCTACCTATGAAAGAGCCTGAATCCAAGAATGAAGAAGTTAGACCGATCCTTACCATCAATGAGGCTCTTTCTTTCAAGGATGAAATGAAGGATGAAGCCATTAACACATTTCTCAGCAGTCCTAACTCCATGTCTGACCCAACCCTCCAGCGATTCAAATTTGTCATGACTTGCGATGTTCAGGAAAATATGGAACCAGAAACAGAAGTTGGAAATATTCCTATAATTGTACCCCGTGATAGAATTTCTGTAGAAATTGAACAAGGGAAAACATTGAATATTAATCTTGGCCTTTCTCCTTGCCAAACTGAACGGTTACTGAAGGCCCTTCGGGAACATAAAGGAGCCTTCGCTTGGGAGTATACAGATATGAAAGGAATCCCTATTGATTTATGAAATCATCACATATACATTAAATAAGAATGTCGACATGTTAGGCATCCATAGAGAAGAATGAATAATGCCTTAAATTGTTTTGTCAAAGATGAATTACATAAGCTATTAGATGTGCGTTTCATTTATCCCATACTGGACAGTCAACGGGTTTCCCTGCTAATCATTGTTCCCAAGAATAATGGTAAATGGCGAATTTGTGTGGATTACAGGGAATTAAATAAAGAAACTCTAAAAGATCATTTTCCCCTACCCTTTATTGACCAGGTCCTTGATACATTAGCTGGAAATACGATTTTCTCCTTTCTAGATGTATTCAATGGATACAGCCAGATGCTCCTGAGGATTAGGAAAAAACCACATTCACATGTCCTTGGGGGACCTTTACCTATCAATTCCTCCCATTTGGTCTCCGTAATGCACCCGCTACCTTTCAAAGGAAATAGTAGGAATTTTTTCTAATTTAATCAATGATAGCATTGAAATTTACATGGATGACTTCACCCCATATGGGGATTCTTCTGAAGAAGGTCTAGAAAACTTAGAGAAAGTACTTAAAAGATGTATACAGACACATGTTTCTCTTAGTACAATAAAATTTCATATGATGATGGAGGAAGGAATATTGTTGGGACACCTGCTTTCAGTTGCAGGAATTCAGGTTGGTCCCGCTAAGGTAGAAGTGATTTTGAATTAAGACACTGACACAGGTGCATAGCTTTATTGGTTATGATGGCTATTACAGGTGGTTTATAGAGATGTTTTCTAAGACAACATTCCCACTTTTTAAATTGTTACCTAAAGATGCGGAGTTTGTGTGGGCAGATGAATGTGAAGCAGCCTTTAAATAAATCAAAGAACTAGTTTGTAAATCTCTGATATTACGAGGTCCTGACTGGAAGCTCCCATTTCAAATCTCTACAAATTCTTCTCAAACAATAGTAGGGGTGGTCCTGGGGAAACAAGAGGATAAGAAACTGTAAGCGATCTATTATGTCAGCAAGAACTTGACTCCTGCTGAACTGAACTATACAGTGACAGAAAAAGAGTTCTTGGTTGTTATTTATGATATTAATAAGTTTCAGCATTATATTACATGGTATCCTAATTTCGTGCACACTGATCATACAATTATCAGATATCTTATGAATAAACCAATAACCCATAGTCGTATTACAAGATGCTTGTTGTTAATTCAAGAATTTGATATTACCATTGTAGATAAGCTAGGGAAAGATAATGTGGTTGCATATTTCCTATCTAGAATGGATACTAGTAATGAAGGTACCCCTGTAGAGGATAGTTTTCCATATGAACATATTTTTGCAATTTCTACATTTACCTTATATAGAATAGTGAAGAATTATCCATCATAGTGTTTGATATTCATGGATAAAAGAATATCTCTTTTACATGGGAGCCAACCAACAAATCTGGCGCTGCATAAGTGAGGATGACATCTATGGTGTCCTCGAAGCTGCTCATGATGGCCCCTATGGGGGACATTTTGTAGATAAGAGAACAGGTCATAAGGTGTTACAAATGGGGTACTATTGGCCCTCTATTTTTTTGATGCAATGAAATATGTTCAAGGGTGCGGTAGTTTCCAACATATGGGTCAACTTGGTCAGGAAGATGAGATGTCACTATAGCCTCAACTAGTTCTTGAGCCCTTAGAAAAATGGGTTATTGACTTTGTTAGGCCATTCAATCCACCTTCACATCAGAAAGTTCACATTTGGGTTTGCATGGACTATGTGACAAAGTGGGTAGAGGCCAAGGCTATTGTGAAAGCAATAGAACAAGTTGTCTCAGACTTTTTATTTGAAGAAATTTTTGCTCGGTATGGAGATCCTAGAGAGATAGTTTCAGATGGAGGGGCATAATTTACATCACATATAATAGCATGACTTATGAAGAAATATGGGATCAATCATAGGGTAACGTCTCCATATCATCCTTAGGCAAATGACCAAGTTAAGAACATAAAAAGGTATTGGAAAATATTCTTACAAAGACTATAGCAAACCAACACCGAAATTGGGCTGAAAAACTTCGTGAGGCACAGTGGGTGTATAGAACAACATGGCGAAACACAACAAGATTTTCACCATATGAACTTGTCTATGGGAAATCACCTTTCTTTCTGGTGGAATTCAAAATTAAGACACTTAGGAAAACCCTTGAAGTAAGTTTGAATCTTTTAGAAGCCCAGAAACATCGGCTGGAACAATTAAATGAGTTGGATGAAATCATTTGGTAGCTATCGAGAATACTACTACAATTCAGCAACAATGAACTAAGTCACATGATAGATTTATGAAGAAAAAGGTGTTTCAAAGGGGAGATTGGGCATTTCTCTATGACTCTCGGTTTAAATATTTTAACGGAAAACTTTGCTTCGGATGGATGGGACCATATGAAGTTGACACAGTGTTTAATAACGGGATTATTAGACTTATAACAATTGATGAGGCACATACTCCTTTACTTGTAAATGGACATCGCCTCAAGCTATACCATCGTCCTGCTTCTAAAGACTCCTTTATCAAACAATTCTCTGATAATTTTGGTTTTGAAATTATTAGTGCAAATAACTCTTCCTCTGCACCTCTGATCTAAAAAAAAAACAATAATATAAATGTATATATCTAATATAATAAAATGTTGCTCTATCATTCTTTCTCCTGCATGTATCTCACTATGTATATATCTAATATAATAAAATGTTGCTCTATCATTCTTTCTCCTGCAGGTATCTCACTAGTGTTGTTACTCCTCCGATGTTGTTACTATGATCATGGCAATTTTGTCTAAGTAATTCACTGGTGTTGTTACTTCTCAAGTGTTGTTACTCCTCCGGTGTTGTTACACTGATCATGGTGATTCTATCTAAGTACTTCACTAGCGTTGTTACTCCTCCGGTGCTATTAATCCTCCGGTGTTGTTACTCCTCCGGTGCTATTAATCCTCCGATATTGTTACTCCTCCGTGTTGTTACTCCATGGTGATGGAGATTTCATCTAAGTACTCTAGTGCTATTACTCCTCCGGCATTGTTACTTCCCCGGTATTGTTACTCCTTCGGTGTTGTTACTCCATCATGATTTCGACTAAGTGTTGAAGCGGTGTTGTTACTCCCTCTGATGTTGTTACTCCTCCATTGTTGTTACTCCGTCAAGGTAATTCACCAGGTATATCCCCAATCGACTTTGTGGATTTGATTAGTAATTCATTTGACATGACTCGATATGACCACGGAAGGTCATCCCCTTAGTTCAAGGGGGCGGGGGGGTATTATAATAAATACAAAGATGCCATAATTAAAATGAAGTAATGACTTTTCATATCACTATTGAACCCTGTGCCAAGTGCGTACACTCCATGATCTCCACCATACCTCGCACAGCTATCCATATGTATTAGGACTTGAATAAGTATGATTGTGTTAATGGACGGTCCTTTCCAATGTTGTGAAACAATTACCATAATTATCACTCATTATTACCATAATCTGCCATGGAGTTTTCCATATTTTACCATTATCTTCCCTATTATCACTATCAGCGCACACCCATCACCACCACAAACCTATCACTGCAATTTACCTACCGACACTCCTTGTTATTTGTGATGTAAGCATTAAGGGAGATTGTTAGAACTAATGTTTACTTTAGAATTCATTGGGTTTTTTTGGAGATTATTGAGATATTATCTAAAGCTCTAGCTCCAATCTTAGAATAAGTTGGATCTCACAAAAATTATATAAATGTGATTGTCTTGAGCATGCATTTATGTTCCTCTCAACGTCATTGAAAATTCTTTGACAGGTTTGTCACCAGTTCTTTCATATCATCCATAGGTACCTTCTTCCTCGGGTCTTGTTCGACACAGTGGAGTTGAGGTTTTACCTTTTGTTTGGGTTTCATGCCTATGTCATTTCCCTCCAGCTTCAGAAGTTTTCAATGTTTTTAGGGTTTTCAAACTAACCCTTGGTGTCGGCTTTCAGCCATGTCATTATCTTCTTTCATTCTTTCTCATCCTATTGATCTAGGTGTTGGTCTTGTTTTCTCAGTTGCCTTAGCCATATTGTCCAAGGACCAAGCTTATTGTGAGGGTTTTCCTTTTTCTCGGGTTTGTTCAAGAGCCCAAAACCTTCTCATCCCTCTAGATCTCCCTTCTTCCAAAAATGTTCTAAAAGTCCTAGTTTCTCAAGCCCTAGAGGATGGGTCTCATTGTCTAGGTAAGGAGGCTAGGGGCTCTAATTGGGATGCGTTAGTTATGTTGGAGGAGGGCCCTTCCAAAAAGGAAGGTGGTCCTTCTCTCGGAAAAAGGTAGAAGAGACATTTCTTCAAGCAAACAAATAATCTTCATATGGCCTCAACATCGAGTCTCGATATGTCTATTCAGTAGGTAGAATATTTTAGTAGAAAATCTCTGGTAGGAAGGATTAGCGGTCATGAATTTGGCCTCCCTTTTATAAATGTATGGGTGGTATCCTCAATGCGGCCTTTGATAAAACACCTTGTCACCATTTGGGTCCTCACAAAGGGCTGGGTCCATTTGATTTTCTAGGATGAAGCAGATGCTAAGCTGGTCGATTGTAGGGTAGTGAAGCTTGACTTCTCCTCAACCATTTTTAGGTTGTGGACTCCCCATTTCAATGATAGGAATGAGAATATAGACTCAATGTTGGTATGGGTTCGTATTCCCAGTTTCCCTACCGATCTATAGCATGATCAATTTTTCCTTTTTGTGGGTAATCAGTTGGGATCTTATTTGGAGCACAATGCATCTTATTTAACTTTAGGCGACATTTTGATGGCCCATATTCTAGTTAGTGTGGATATAAGAGGTGGGCTTCCTAGTGCAATGGACCTTAGTTTTGGGATAGATCTAATATTGCCGGATTATGAGGGAATCCCATTTCAATGCTAGTTTTTCCACCAACATGGTCATAGTGTGTAGGAATATGTCCTGTCAATGAATAAGAAAGTCCAATGGCCTTCGAGTGTTAAAGTAAGGGATGTTTCAGTCTCGGTTTCATATTCCATGGCTTCATTTACAATGATCTCATGTTCTCTTTCACTCAATTCTACTGCAAGAGTTCATACTTCTATTCTGGTTTCTAGATGATCGTGCCCCAAGTCCATTCCTCCAGTTCCTCCCCTATGGATGATGAAGGTATTATATTGAGTCCTTCCTTTTCTCTTAAATTCATGTTATGTCAATGTTGTTTCTTCTATTTCTCTATGTTTTGTTGATGTTTCTATGTCCTCAGAGGATCTCTCAATTATTGTACCTGCCCCACGACGCTTAAAGCCTCGCCCCCTTCTAGTCCTAGCTATATTTCCTTTTTTAGTTTCCCTAAGTGATTTATCATCCCTGTTATCATCATCCTCCTTTGTCACTTCCAAAAGACTCATCACTGATGACGCGCTCTACAATTTGCACTCTTGTGTTATGATTCCCTAGAGGGTTTGCATTTCATGGGGTTTGGGAAACTCTCACGTTTGGCTAGGGAAAGTTGTTGTCGAGGCTGAAAATAGTTCCTTTCTATTACGCAAGAGAAAACCAAATTTGACCTCACCACTAGTAAACAACAATCCATTCAAGGTTCATTTAGAGCAAGCCCAACCTTGGTGGTATGACATACTTCTTTGTACTCACAATTATTTTCTATTCAAAGAAAGAGAGTAGAGTGACCTCACCATCTAGCTAGGTTTTCTCCCAAAATGGTTTTCCCATGTTATATCTTGTATCAAATGTAGTTTGTGATCTTTTATTTCATTGTTCTCCGTTTTCTACATAATTTTTTTTGCATGCATATAGAAGAAATAGGAATAAACCCTCATAGTGTATATTTTCATATGTTTAAATATAATTTATTAGATATGTTTTGAAAAATTTACAATAAAATATAAAAAATGTATAATGAAATATGTATGACAATTTAGTGATAATAAATATTAAGGTAAATTTGACTTGGTAAAAAATTCAAAATTATTAGTCCTTTACTAACCAGGTTTGGATGGCCGTTGATGGCCCGCAACATTAAGGGCCATGGATTATATATGACTAAGCATTTAAAAAGATTAAAGATTCTCCATGCCTCCCATATCCTCACTTGCTAAGTAGTAATGGATGTTGCCTTTAATTCAATGACGGGTGATATCTATGACGTCATTTTTTAACATTTTGCTATTGACTCGGGGGAATGTACAAAGTTCAAAGTCTTTGCGGACCGACAAAGTTCCAACAGCAGGTCGTTTGCTACAATCTTTTTCATTTGACTCGGAGGAACGTGCTTGTTCCGTCCGGACTTTCTTACTTATTTCTACACTACACATAGATACACGCGTATACATCGTATTAGCCAGCTTTTTAGTCATAATTCTACATATTAAAAGAATTAATTATGGTGAATTAGTCTTTTAAATTTTATAAGTAATTCAATAAAATACAATTAAAAATTCATATAATTTATTTTTCAAAAATATTTCTACAAGGTTAGAGTTGAAATTAGCCTAATAATTTAATATATAACACAATTAAAAGTTCATATAATTTATTAGATAATTTAATATATAACACAATTAAAGTTCATATAATTAATTAGATAATTAATATATAACACACTTAAAAGTTCATATAATTTATTTTTCAAAAAATATTTCTACAAGGTTAGAGTTGAAAAAAACATTTGAGAGGAAATCTATAGTTTATGATACTCATAGTGGTTTTTCTTTCCTATAAAAAACTTTATTTTCAAAAGGTTTTAAAATAACATATGATATGGTGGAAGACATATTCAAACAAAGTAAAAACATTAACTTAAAATTGTTTTAGTTCAAGTGGCAATGGCAGTGGAAATGAAGAATGGCTTGGGATCAAATGTTGTGCTACGCTCGGGTGAATAATGGACATGTAAACACGAAACTCAGAGAGTCCTACCAAGCTTACAAAAAAATAACATATATTTATTTAAATGGTTTATTAACTATATTTTTTATTAAATTTAAATTTAAAAGCAAAGTAATCTCTCATATAGTTTATTTTGGTTGCTACCACTACTGCCTAGATCCATTTTAACCCCAGATCTATCAAACCTCTAGAGGGATCAAATCTCTTGGTAGATCTGGGTTTAAGATGGATCTAGGTTGGTTATATAATATCTATATTTGTTTCTATGTGTCTATTATTATTTCTCTCTCCCCTTCATTTTGTGTCGTTCTATCTCCCTCTCTCCTTCTCTCTCTCCCCCTTCCTCTCTCCCCAATGTCTCTCTCCCCCACACTCCCTATCTCCCAATTCTCCCTCTTTTTCCCACTCTCTCTCCCTATAGTCTATATCTATATATCCCTACATCTCTTATTTATTTCTCTATCTCACCAATCCAAACACACACACACACACTCTCTCTCTCTCTCTCTCTCTCTCTCTC
>APFE030984506.1:0-12882 GCA_000404065.3 Pinus taeda
TATGCTTCAAGGAAGATTCGTATACACATGAGTTTTCTAAAGTAAAGTAGCATATATATTCTGACATTTATTGATTAGGGTTTTCAGTTGGTTCAATGAGTTAATGCAATGTTTGGGGTTCAATATTGGTATTATGATTACAATCATCTAACTGCTTTGGTTTTTTTAGAATAACTTGTTGGATCTAGGTCTTAATTGGTTCAGTGATTGATTGATTTAGTTGCTTCAATGATTGGTTTATTCAGTTGGTTCAATGATTGAGTGATTTATTACAATGATAAGTTTCAGTTTTGACATTTGGAATTGGGCTTAAATTATGGTAGGGGTCCAATCTAAAAATTTGATGAAAGGTGGCCTACAAGTTGTGATGTTTTGTAGCAGGTGGATCTAGTGAGAAAATTTATGAAACATGGTCCATGGTGGTGTTGAGGGTTGGAGCCTTTAGTAAGGGTGTCAAAGCTTCCTTCAAGTGGTATCTGGTAAATTAGATCAAGGGGTTGTAGCTCCCTTCCGATGGGTGTCGGTAAATGAGATCAGGGGGTTGGAGCTCCCTTCTAGTGGGTGTTAGAGAATGAGAGAAGGTTGTAGTCTTCTGTAGGTGGGTGCCTATGTGTTGGTATAAGTCTGCACCAATACAATATTGTAAGAAGTTTTTATTAATAATAAAAGAATATAGAGATGAAATTAGTGGTGGTTTTTTCCCACATTGGGTTTCCACCTAAAAATCATGGTGTTCTTATGTGTTGCTTACATGTGATGCTTTATTCTATTATTACTGCACATTATTACTGTATATCTAATGCTGATGATGTACTAACATACTGGTTCAAGATAAATTGATTGAAAACTAAGTTGACTAGATATACATTAGTTATCTGCATTAAAGTCGCATACATACGCATGTTTCTTTTAGTAAATTCGTGTACAAAGATATGAGTAAGAAAATACAAGTTTAAATGAGTTTTAAAATACTGATTCACCCCCCCCCAGTATATTTCCCAAAAATTAGTATAAAAGCCAAGGCCTTCAACAAAATCTTGATCGGTTGAAGGAGTTCTATCAAGATGATGGGAAACAAGAAGATAACTCAAAGGAGGGTTTAAAAAAACTGTGATAATGGGATATCACATTTAGTGACAGTTACAGATGTCAACAAATATTCAAGTTTGGGAGAACCCCGCTTTCTATTGATCAAGAATGAAGAAAATGATAATAAAGAATATCAGGTATGGGCCTTTTGTTCAAACTACGATCCATTTCCTTGTCTATGCAATAATGATAGTGATGGTATTTCAAACAGTGAAGAAGGTGAATCTAATCAAGAATGTCAATTACTTATGAAATCTGAAGAAAAAAGTAGTAATGGGTTTGATGATAATTTCATGAATGCCCTAGAAGAAAAGGGTATTTTTATTAACGAAATATCTTACCTTAAGATTTGTTTAGAAGAAGCTAAATTAGCAGAAGAAACTTTGAAGAAACAAATCATAGAAAAAGAAGAGCATAATGAAAAGCTGGAATGTGAAATAGTAAGTCTAAGGAAGGAACTTGAGAAAGAAAAAAATCGTAACCTTAGATTTGCTAAAGGATCTTAAACCTTAGATGAAATCATACAAGTTCAATGCTCTCCTCTTATAAAGGTAGGTGTTGGATACAGTGAAGAAACATCAAATACTATAAAGGCTATTACAAAAATAGGAAGCTCTCTCAATGCAGGAAAAAGAAGCATTCCACATCACTCCAACCTACAACAAAAGAATAAAGGACCAAATACTTGCCAGGTAAACTCTACTTGATTCAATCAAAAGGAAAACAACACTAAAAGATACTATACTCCCTGACACTTCTACTTTAATGGACAACGTTTCTCTTTTCACAATTTTGGTCATAATGTTGCTTAATGTGTTGCTTACAAAACTATCATGACTAGAGAAGAAAGAAAACAAAAGAATGAGGTTGGGGTAAAGAAATACTCTTACAATGCCTTCTATCCTCTTCAATATGAAATTGAATGTTTTTTTTGCAATAAATTTTGGCATAAAGAATTTGAATGCAGGAGCAAATGATGATCAATACTGTAGGATAAGAAAATAGAAACAACATCTAAGGTATGGAAGAAGAAGACCATCAAATAAGAGAAATGTGGTCTAGACTTATATGTAGGAGATCGAGAAAATCTGTGGTACATTTATAGTGGATTCTCAAAACACATGAAAGGTGATAAAGATAAGTTTATATATTTTAATGAAATAAAGAAAGAAAAGAACGTAACCTTTAGAAATAATGCACCTGCTGCTATCAAAGGAAAATGAACTATTTTGGTAAAAGAAAAGGTTAAAAATAGAAATGTTTTATTTGTTGATGGGTTGAAGCATAACTTGTTAAGTGTTATCTAGATGTTTGACCAAGGGAATGAAGTTGTTTTCAGATCAGAGAATTGTGTGGTCCAAAATCTTGATATAGGAAAAACCATAATAAAAGGAACAAGAACTCCGGGTAATGTCTATGTCTTGAATGGCAGTCTAGAACAATGCTACTTAAGAAAAGAAGAAAGCTGGTTGTGGCACAAAATATTGAGACATATAATCTTCGCTCAAATACATAAGTCAAGCAAGCTAGGACAGTTCATGATTTGACCAACATCTCTCTACTAGAAAGTACTATATGCAAATCATGTCAATTCGGTAAGCGAACCAGGGTAGAATTCAATGCCAAAGAAGGTTCCACAAGTAGGCCCCTTGAGATTATTCATATTGATTTGTGTGGGACAATGAGGAAAAGGTCACCTAGAGGTGAACAATATTTCATCTTATTTATTGATGAATTTACTAGAATGTGCAAGATTTGTTTATCAAAATATTATTTGGTCAATTTAGTGTGTTCTAAATTGCTTTATAAATTCTCAATCCGGGAGTCGTAAACTGTTGAAGTGATGTGCACTATCTATGAAGATAACCATTTTCTTATTTCTTTGTCGTTTTTAGTTTTTGGTTTGTTTTTGGATTTATCTTCTTGTTGATTCACTAATGTGAGATGGTGATTCTAGTAATCAAGTATGGACAAATGTATTCAATGAATAATTTCCAAACTTCAAAGTGTTCCAAAGGTGTTCAAACTTTACAATGATGAAATCAAGATGTGCCTAGATTCTAATTAACAAAATAGTGAACCATGACTATGGAACCCAATATCCTTGCTGCTGTTATAAAGAAAAGAAAAGACTGAACTCAAAGCAATTTAAAGACTGTAAGCAAAGGAAACTAATCATATCACATCAATTCATTTTTGACCCCCCACCATTTGACTCACTCTGGCTATAGGAAGTAGTCATACACAAATTGAATGATCTAATATCTAAGTTGCATGAAATAAAACTAATATTAAGCTACACATTCACTCTACAATCCCTCACCATCAGTAACTGAAGAATGATATGAATAGTCTAATCACTAATCTTGCAGAAAAGTAAATGAACAAAGAAAAACCAAGAAATAAGCAATGCTGGAATTAAAACCAATAAAACAAATCAGCAGTAGGACAAGATAATCCCATCATATCATTAGTCATCAAAAATTATATGCACTTCCTGGGCTTCCTATTAGAATCTGAAATGAAAACACTGATCAGTTGACAATCAATTAAAATCATAAAAGAACTTATGAACAGCAAACAACATGAATACTATGAGCAAGTTAATATATACAGCAAGTATCTATGGTATCAAGAGCGTAAAATGAATAAAAACATAAAGCTATACATCAACTATAGGACCTTGGTGTATAGGGGCCCTCTGCACCCTCGGTCAATCAGAACCAATCACAAATTTGAACACAAAATCAGTGTCTTCTCATATATTTCAATGCAGTTATGAAATAGAGACTAAGTCTCGACTCAAAGGTCCGTACAACAGTCAAGTTTACACACAAAAACTACTAGCCTATACCCATATAAAGATGCGTTATTTATAGCAGAAAATACATAACTAACTAACATGGCCTGCGCTGGTAGCCAAGCATGTAAAAGACCATAATCAGAATTATAACAACATGGTAGCCGTGGGCAGTAAATCCAAGGAGATGGTTTGTTGGATTCAGTTGATGAGTAGTCCCTAGGTGTTAACACACCTCCTAAAACTCAGGACCTTGCCACACAATCCTCCTCATGTTGAAAACAGAGTCGTGCCACCTCTTAACTCCTTGTGTTGACCACCATTTGACCGGCCTTGACTGCGGGCTTCTGTAGATGATTTGGCTGAACCAAGGGGATACATTCCATGTCCACGTCCTTTATTATAGCTTGCCCATGTGGCTAAGTTCTTCAATAGACACCTGTAGCATATAGTTTAACAAAAAGGCTGCGGAAACTGATTCTGGCTGCAGAACGTGGCAGATTCCGCAGCTGGTTGAACAAAAATCTAAACCAAATAGCAATCACAAAACATAGTTAGGAAACCATTTATATACTCATTTTAAACTATTATGCAATGATTTGATAGCTTAGAGGTTCAGGTAACTGGAGAAAAAGGCTAAAAAGTGATGTAGGGAAGGTGTAAGTTTGGGACTCAACATACCCCCACTGTGAAGGTGTTGCATGTCCTCATGCAACCAAAATTTAGTCATCTCCCTTTAGTCTATGTATTCTAAAGCCTCTGCTAATACATCTAGTCCTCTCCTCTTCTTTCTTGGTGCTACCACCATCCTTGGTTTCCTTATCAAACATCTGAACTTGAGATTGATTAATTCCCTATTCAACTTTATGCACTTCTTCTTTAGTTTCTTGTTCTTCTTCTGCCACAAACCCATATGTAACATGGTATTATCATGAATAATTTTGTCCACTTTTCTTTGCTCTTTCAATGCCTCATTTTCTTGTTTAATGTGCCTGTTTAAAACCTCTAATTCAAACACTTCTTATTTCAAAGCTTGAACCTGTGCATCTTGTGTTATGTGAGGCGGAATGGATGGTGTGCTCAGGCCTACAGCTGTCTTCTTTAAAGATTCGAGGTAGTCATATACCTCTTACTGTTTTGGATCAATTTCAAGTATTTACCTCGGGCTGGCTTCAAAGTCTTGTTGAGGAGGAGGATTGTCTTCTAGTTCTGGCCGAGAAGGGATTACATCAACATCTGAAGGGTTGGCTTCAATATTAGGTAGAGGATGAGGTGGACTATGGCCCGCTTGAGATTTCTCAGGTGTTTCCCCACCCAAGTCAATGAAGTGGGCTCCTTTTACTTGTGTTCTCCTCCACTTTCCTTTGAGTCTGCGGCTCCTTAAGTACTGTGGGCTAGTACTTTCCTCTTCCATAATTTGTTTCCCTTTTTATTCCTTCTTAGCTGTGGCAGCTTGTTTTTGGAGGTGCACTAGTCTCTTAGATAACACTTGATAGTCTTCCTCTATAGATGGTTCTAGTGATTGGTAAACATCTTGTAAGTTCCTCTTTCCCTTCAACTTTCTCTGCCTTTTGTCCTTAATTCTTTCCTCCTTTTCTTTTTGAACAGTTTCTTTAGTTCTATCAATAGGAGAGTCTTGGATTATGACACTTTTTCCTTTTCTCCTACTTTTTCTTGATGCTTTTGGTGTACTACTTCCTAGTGCTTCAGATTGTTCTTGAAAATAGTTTCTCACTAGAAACCGCTCCCAAGTATCTTTGTTTCTCTTCAACTGGTTTTCAACTAGAATCCTCACTAATCCATGATGATATAAATGAGGCTCTATATCTCCTATGTTCTTTTGGACTGTAGTGCTCATCTTTTTCAAATTCAACAGTAAGAAATAGGGCAGATTAAGAGCTTGTTTCTCTAGAAAGTTCATCAATAGCCTAGTGTGATACATGTACATTGTCCCAAACTGGCCTCCAAAAGTGATAAATTTTTAAATGATTAATAGTAGACCTGCCCATTCTTCTTTCAGTGCATTAACAGGAATCCCTCTTGTAAATATAGTAATGTCCATACCTGGGTTACACAATATAACTCTCCATGCTTGCTCGTCTAGACTTTGTTTTTAAACCAACGCTCGCCTTCCTGGGGCAAATCTGTAGCTGCTGCAATTGAGGCTTCAGTAACCGTGAATTTCAGGTCTCCAATCTCCACCACCTGGTCATTGAAAGACCTTGCAAAGGCTTTCATGACTTCCTTATTATGGCCTTTGAATTTCTGGATGAAACGAAGCCATTTGGCTTTCTTCAGCAATTCCTTTGCCTGAGGGTACCCTTCTAAAAATTTAAGCCCTTTTGGGTCTACCCTTAGTAGCCATCCCATATTCCTTTGTTAAAAATTATTCTCTGGAATTCAAATGTGTGTTGTATGAGGATTTTATCAGAGGTAAGACGGTTCTGTTTGCAAGGTTTGTGGAAGAACGATGGCCGAAATGGAAAATGGATACGGGAATTGGGATGTTCAGAAGTTGTGAGCAGAAACAGAGGATGAGCAGCCGAGATAAAATGGAGACATATGCTAGTGAAGTGCAGCTTTAACACAAGTGAAATGGCATCAGAATTTTGAGTTGAACGACGTGAGAGACGTTACACGTTTGATAAAATGACTGCACAAAGTGCGGTGGAGAGGAGCCGTATTCACATAGGTCACGTCTCATGAATACAAGTGGAGTGTGGGAGTGTAGTTCATCTATGAGGTGAACCCGAAAAATAATCATGAGACCTTTTAAGGAGTAAATGTATGATTTATGGAGTAAGGTCGTGGAATGGTAGTGGAGCTATCGTAATAATCATTGCACATAGTGAGCTTTAATGGTTTAATAACTATGCAAATTTTGTGCCTTTAATTGCTATTTGAAATAATTTTTTTCCCATACCTTTAGAATCCTTGTCTTCGTTGTCCAGTAGCCTTGACTCAATTGCTCCCTATTGATGTCTGTAGATTCTCCATATCCATGTCTTCATGCTTGGTCATACCTGCATTTTCATTTTATTGCACTAACACCTTGATTGTAAATTTGAAAAACAGAGTGGTGGCTACGGAAACTACTTCTGGCTGTGGAAACTGATTCCGGCTATGGAAACTTGGCACAGTAACCACTTAGCTAAATAGAGATAGTTAGACAATAACTATTTGAATGGAAATGATCATGGGAAAAAAAACTTTTATTGATGAAATGAAATGGATGAGATGAAGTGAGTGGAGTGAAAATGGAAATGAAATGAAGTGAGATGAAGTGAGTGGAGTGAAAATGGAAATGAGAAAGAAAGAAAGATTTTTTTTTTTGGAAAATATAGAGTGTCAGGTGTTCCTAATTTTCGCTCTATATTTTCTACATAAGAATGCCAATCAGAGATTAGTTTTTAGGCTTATACAAATTTATATTTTTTCTTTTTTCTTTTTTTTTCTTTTTTTTTAATAGAAAGGGACAAAGGCTAGGTTGGTGGGGAAGAAGGATTCTTCTTCACCAACCTTATTGCAGAATTTTCTTGAAACATTCTGACAAATTCTTCTTTTGAGAGTGGCTTATGATAAATCTTTAATCTATGGCCATTCACAATAAGAGGATTTTGAAATTCATCAATGTTGTTGATTCTTACCCCTCCATTGTTAAAGACTTTGTCGATCTCATATGGCCTAAGCCAATGAGTCTAAAATTTTCCTTTGAAGTCCTTAAACTTGGAATCAAATAGTAGTGCTCAATCTCCCTCTTGAAACTTTTTCTCTTTGATATATCTGTCATGTCACTTAGCTCTTTGATGTTGAACTAGACCAGTTCTTAGAATTTCTTCTTGTCTAATCTCATAGAGTTCATTCAACTGCTCCATTCTGTGTTTTTGAGCTTCTGATAAGTCCATCCCCAACTGAACTGCCATTTTGAAAGTTTTAACTTGAAATTCAATGGGGAGCAGGTCTTCTTTCCCATAAACAAGTTCATAAGGAGAATGTCCTGTTGTATTCCTCCATGTAGTTCTATAGGCCCATAAGGCTTCAGGAAGCCTTTCAGCCCAATCTCTTCTATGTAAATGACAGTCTTGATGATGATACTTTCAATGACTTTGTTTGTAGACTCCACTTGGCCATTTGCTTGCGAATGGTAAGGAGTAGATTTCCTGTGCTTGATCTTGTATTCTTCTATCAGCTTCTCCATCATGTTGGATGTAAATTGACTTCCTTGATCTGTCACAATTTATCTCGGGACACCAAAGCGAGTAAAAATATCCTCATAAAGAAAGTTAACAACTAAATTTTCAGTAGTAGAAAGTAATACTTTGGCTTCTACCCATTTAGTGACATAATCAGTGCATACCAATATATACTTCTTTTGCTTAGATGGTGGATTAATGGGTCCAATGAAATCTAAAGACCATTTTCCAAAGGGTTCAATGAGTACCTGAGGTTGTAATGGCATTTCATTTGAAAGAGTTGGTTTCCCTACTCTTTGGAAGCTGTCACACCTTTTGACATATTCTTTTGTGTCCTTGAAAAGGGAAGGCTAATAATATCCTAAAGAAATGATTTTATAGGCCGTCCTTTTGTCAGCAAAGTGTCCACCAGATGGCTCATCAAGACATGCCTTGAGGATGTCAGGCATTTCATCTTCCCAAACACATCTTCTAATCACACAATTTGGCCCGATTTTAAACAATTCATTAGAAATCCATGAATATTTTGAACTCTCCTGAATAATTTTTCTTTTTTCACCAGGAAATAGATGTGGAGGTAGTTTCCCTGTAACCAAATAGTTAACAATATCTGCATACCAAAGAGTCTTAGTAGTTACTGCAAACAAATATTCATCTGGAAATTTATCCTCTACAGGAGAATCTTCTTTAGTATTTTGGATCCTAGACAAGAAATCAACTAGCATATTTTGTTTTCCTGGTCTATCCAACACAGTAATGTTGAATTCTTATAAAAGTAACAGCCATCTTGTAACTCTGCCATTAGTAACAGGTTTGTTCATTAGATATCTAATTGTAGAATGATTAGTATGGACAAAAGTTTCATAGCCTGTTATATAATGTCTAAACTTATTGATTGCATGAACAACAACGAAAAACTTTTTTTCAATCACAATATAGTTCAACTCAGTGGGAGTCAAATTTTTACTGATATAGTAAATGGCATAAGGAACTAAATCCTTTTGAACCAACACAGCTCCTAGAGTTGTATCTGAAGCATCTGTAGAAATATGGAAGGGGAGTTTCCAGTTTGGCCCTCTTAAAATGGGTGCTTCAGATATTCATGTTTTCAAAGTTTCAAATGCTGATTGACAATCAGGATCCCATTTGAATTCACAATATTTTGTAAGCAATTCGAAGAGTGGAGATTTTGCTTTGGTGAAGTTTTCTATAAATATTCTAAAATACCCAGTAAATCCCAAAAAACTTCTAACATCTTTTTGACAAGTTGGAATAGGTAACTTGGAGCTGACTTCAACTTTTGATTTATCAACTTTAATTCCATCTCCTGAAATATGATGTCCTAAAAAAATTCCTTCAGTAAACATCATAAAGCATTTTTCATGACTCAAGGAAAGATTTGTTTCTTTACATCTGATAAGGACCTTTTCCAAATTTTCTAATGCCTCTTCAAATGATTCACCATAAACTGTAAAATCATCCATGTATACCTCTACACAATCATGGATTAGATCAGAAAAGATTCCTAGTACTTCCCTTTGAAATGTTGCGGGTGCATTACATAATCCAAAAGGAAGCACTCGGTAAGAAAAAGTTCCCCATGGACAGGTGAATGTGGTCTTATCTTGATCTTCAGGTGCTACCTGGATCTGATTATAGCCACTAAAACCATCCAAAAATGAAAAGTACTTTTTGCCTGCTAGAATATCTAATACCTGATCGATAAAGGGTAAAGGAAAGTGATCCTTTAAAGTCGCTTTATTCAATTCCCTATAATCAATGCATAGCCTCCATTTACCATTATTTTTAGGTACTATAACCAAAGGAGAAACCCATCGGCTATCTGAAATTGGATAAATGAAGTTTATATTGAGTAGTTTTTGGAGCTCTTCTTTCACTATTTCTCTAAGGTTTGGATTCATCCTTCTCTGAGGTTGTCTGATTGGTCTATTGTTTTCCTCAATGTAGATGTGATGAATACAAGTCTTAGGGTCAATACCTTTCATGCCAGTATACTACCATGCAAATGCAGTAGAATGTTTTTGCAAGATTTTGGTTAGCTTCTCCTGTTGTGATCTTTCCAAGTTTTTATTGATATTTAATGTTTTACTTGGAAAGATCTCAGTGGTGGAACTACCAAACTCTTCCATAGAGTAAAGAGACATTTGTCTAGATGATAGATACTAAATGTCAAAATTTAACTGAAATCATGTGTGGTCATATTCTGAAGGGATTTCAAAGTTTTCTAATGTGTTCAGAATTTGACTATCTTCACTGATTTTAGAAATGGTACAGATAGGTTGTATAGTGTCCTCATCATCGTCCCATTCATTATCTCCTATCTCTGTAATTGTTTTTGCTAGAGGATACAGATTGAATTTCTTTGTTGAATTACCATCCGAAATATACATATCCCCTGATCTACAACTGATAAAAGCATCAGCTGTGGCTAGCCAAGGTCTTCCTAAAATGAGTGGATGCCCTCCTAGATTACTCTTGGGAGTTAAAATCATGAAATCCACTCGATACTCCCAAGAATCTAAGGAGACCGAAATGTCTTCTAATACACCATCTAGTTTAATAATTGATCGATCTACAAGTTGCAGTAGAGTAGGTGTAAAAAGAAGATTAGGAAGTTTTAGTTGTTCCATAGTTTGTCTACTCATAATGTTGATAGCAGCCCCTAAATCAATTAGAGTATTTGGAATTTCTAACCCATTGATATGTGCTTTGACAATTGGACTACCGGGATCTACATAGTTCTGCATGGTAACTTTTCCCATCATGATATCTGCAATTTTTCCTACCAGGTGGAGTTTTCTTGTATCTCTTGGTTTCCTTCCTGGTCTTTTGAGACTCAACTCCTTTACTGTTTTAGCTAGAATGGAAATTTCTCTAATGGCTTGTAACAAGGGAATCTTGATACAGACATTCTTTAATTCATCTAGAAAATGATAGTTAGGCAACAAGATTTGTTTTTCCACTCCTTTATCAATTTGTAATCTTTCAGGAAAAGAAGGTGTGGATGAAGATGCAGGTTTCTTGACTATAGGAGTTGTGGGGGTTGATTATTTTTCTTTTTATTCTTGAGTGCTTGGGTTTTGAAGAGATGCTTCAGAACCTTTATTGGCTTTAAGATATTCTTCCTCAGAAATGCTTTGTTTTTGAGTATCTATAGAGGGCTTGTCTAAGACTCTACCAGATCTGAGTTGTACATCATTGAGAGGAACAATCATATAGGTAGGAAATTGTTGTCCTTCTACCATGTAAGCATTTTGAGGATTTTTATTATTTGGATTTGGCAATGGCTAGGAAGGTAATTGATTTGTCTTTTGTTGGAATGGAAGCAAGAGTTGGATTCTGTTGAGAAGGTTGTTGTTATGGAAATGGTAATGAAAGTTGTGGATTCTGATTTGGAGGTTGTGGAACTTGTTGGTTTTGAAAAGATGGAGGGTATTGATAAAATTGAGCAAATCTCCCATAAGGATTTTGCATACCTTGTACTCATGATTGACATGGATTTTTAGGTTGGGAGCAAGGTTGTTGCCAAGGATTCTAACTTGGTGGGGGTTGAAAGTTCATGGGGTTATTAAAACCTTGATTTTTTTGCCCCTGCCAAGGTCTCTTTGAAACAAAATAGAGAGACTCAATTGAATTTGGGTCTTCTTGAAAGACAGCTTTGAGCACAGGAATTGAAGGACAATCCTTGGTCTCATGGCTTTCTGAGCAAATCGCGCATGTTTCTACAACTTTTGCATCCAAGGGGCATTCCCTTAGAGCGTGTTTCTTCCTACATTTTGGACAAAAGATGGCCAAAGCTTCAGCTTCTGCTTTCTTCTTGTTTTGTATCTTAAGGGTGTCTAGTTTCTCACTAAGACTCCCTAAAATATCTGTTTTGGACTCATCAAGCATGTTGCCAATCTTAGCCCTACTCACTGATCCAGTTGCAGATTTATTTGCTCTAATGAGAGAAGGATCTTTAGGCCCTTTTCCAGTTTTAGATTTTCCCCTTGAGAGATGGACACATAGCTCTGCTATATCATGAAGTGGAAGTTGAGATATATCTCCTTCCCCCATCATATTCAAAATATCTATCCATTCATCTCTAATGGCTTTTAATAGAAGGGCTTTCAAGGTTTCTTCATCTAGGTTACTCATTTTTGCTCTTTTGAGGTTATATTGAAATCTTTCAAGTAGATCCTCCAAATTTTCATCTTCTTTTTGTACCATTTTGAATACCTCATCCTTATGATTGGTGGGAATACACTAGTCTAGGTATCTATCCAAAAATGTTTGCTTCATGTCATTCCAAGTCCTAATTGATTGAGTAACTAATCCCATGAACCATTTTAGAGCAGCTCCCTTCAATGTTGAAGGAAACAACTTGAGTTTTTGAGCATCTTCCATGTAATCATAAGTTTGGCACATGACTTCAAACTCAAATAAAAATGTTTCAGGGTCCTCACTTCTTAACCCATAAAACTTTGGGAGGACAGATGGTGAAATGTTTTTCATTGTTGTTCGAGATTCCTCATCAACTATAGGAAATCCAAATGAGTTCTCTCCATCCCTGTTTGCCCCTTTGTTACCTCTACCTCCTCCATTGTTTCCTCCTCCTCTACCTCTACCTCTACCTCCTCCAAATCCATTTACTACTTCCTTTGTCATGATAGCTTCTTCAGAGATTTCAGAGTCCTCTGGTTCTTCTATCAATGGTGAACAAGGAGGAATTTCTCCCTCTTCTTCTTCAGGTGATTCTACTTCTTCAATTACAATGTGTTTTCCTGTAGAAGTAAAGAA
>APFE030984506.1:13271-29792 GCA_000404065.3 Pinus taeda
CAAAATAGTGAACTATGACTATGGAACCCAGTATCCTTGCTGCTGTTATAAAGAAAAGAAAATACTGAACTCAAAGCAATTTAAAGACTGTAAGCAAAGTAAACTAATCATATCACATCAATTCATTTTTGACCCCTCACCATTTGACTCGCTCTGGCTATAGGAAGTAGTCATACACAAATTGAATGATCTGATATCTAAGTTGCATGAAATAAAACTAAGATTAAGCTACACATTCACTCTACAATCCCTCACCATCGGTAATTGAAGAATGATATGAATAGTCTAATCACTAATCTTGCAAAAAAGTAAATGAACAAAGAAAAACTAAGAAATAAGCAATGCTGGAATTAAAACCAATAAAACAAATCAATAGTAGGACAAGATAATCCCATCATGTCATTAGTCATCAAAAATTATATGCATTGCCCGGGCTTCCTATTAGAACCTGAAATGCAAACACTGATCAGTTGACAATCAATTAAAAGTATAAAAGAACCTATGAACAACAAACAACATGAATACCATGAGCAAGTTAATATATACAACAAGTATCTATGGTATCAAGAGCGTAAAATGAAGAAAAACATAAAGCTATACATCAACTACAGGACCTTGGTGTACAGGGGCCCTCTGCACCCTTAGTCAATTAGAACCAATCACAAATTTGAATGCAAAATCAGTGTCTTCTCATAAATTTCAATGCAGCTATGAAATAGACACTAAGTCTCGGCTCAAAGGCTTGTACAACAGTCAAGTTTACACACAGCAACTACTAGCCTATACGCATATGAAGATGCGTTATTTATAGTAGAAAATACATAACTAACTAACACGACCTGCGCTGGTAGCCAAGCATGTAAAAGACCATAATCAGAATTATAGCAGCATGGTAGTCGTGGGCAGTAAATCCAAGGAGATGGTTTGTTGGATTCGGTTGATGAGCAGTCCCTAGGTGTTAACACACCTCCTAAAACTCACGACCTTGCCACGCAATCCTCCTTGTGCTGAAAACAGAGTCATGCCACCGCTTAACTCCTTGCGTTGACCACTGTTTGACCGGCCTTGACTGCGGGCTTCTGTAGATGATTTGGCTGAACCAAGGGGACACGTTCCATGTCCACGTCCTTTATAGCTTTCCCATGTGGCTAATTTCTTAAATAGACACCTGTAGCATATAGTTTAACAAAAAGGCTGCGGAAACTGATTCTGGTTGCAGAAACTGACAGATTCCGCAGCTGGTTGAACAAAATTCTAAACCAAATAGCAATCACAAAACATAGTTAGGAAACCATTTATATACTCATTTTAAACTATTATGCAATTTTTTGATAGCTTAGAGGTTCAGGTAACTGGAGAAAAAGGCTAAAAAGGGATGTAGGGAAGGTGTAAGTTTGGGACTCAACAAATATAAAGATGAAGCATTTGATAAATTTAAAGTCTTCAAATCTTTAGTAGAGAATAACTTAGACTTGAAAATTAAATGTCTCAGATCTGATAGGGGAGGCGAATTCATATCAGACGACTTTTTTGAATTTTGTGAACAACATGGCATCAAGAGGAAGTTCTCCATAGCTAAGACTCCTCAACAAAACGGGGTAGCAGAGAGAATGAACAGAACAATTCACCAAATGGCACATGCCATGCTTGACGAGTTTGGGACACCTTGTACCTTCTAGGTTGAATCAACACATACAACAATAACTATTCTCAACAAAGCTCATATCTATGTGAACAACGATAAAATTCCTTATGAAATTTGGTATGGTTAACCTCCAACTGTTAAGAATTTTAAATTTTTTGGAAGTAAATGTTACATAAATAATAATGATGATAAACTTGGAAAGTTTGAAGCTAGAGATGATGAAGGAATTATCCTTGGATACTCCTCTAGAAGCAAAGGATATAAATGTTATAGTAAAAGACTTCAAAATATTGTTGAATGCATTGATGTTGTGATTGATGAAACATCCACAAGTACCAAAAAACAAGTACCAACAAATGACAAAGATACTCCTACAACAAGCCAAACAAATGTGGAAGAAAGAATCAATGAAATGTCAGATGAAAGAAGAGACAATATAGAAGCACTAGAAAAGACTCCATTAAGGTATGTTCAGAAAAATCATCCAGAATCTCAAATTCTAGGTGACAAGGAAACTATAGTACAAAATAGAAGAACTCTTGTTGGAACTTATAGCCATCTCGCCTTACTATCCACAATTGAACCAAAAAATGTAAATCAAGCTAGAAAAGATGAACGTTAGGTCAAGGCTATGAATGAAGAACTTGATGAGATAGAAAAGAATCGCACATGGGAATTAGTACTTGGACCTCATGATAAGAATGTTATTGGGACAAAAAGGGTATTCAAAAATAAATTGAATGAGAATGGAGAAGTAATTAGAAATAAAGCAAGAATCGTTTGCAAAGGTTATGCTCAACAAGAAGGAATAGACTTTCAAGAAACATTTGCACCTATAACCAGACTTGAAGCCATAAGAATGTTTCTTTCCTTTTCAATCTTTCATCACTTCAAAGTCTATCAAATGGATGTTAAATTTTCATTTTTTAAATGGGAACCTAGAAGAATAAGTCTATATTGAACAACCAGAAGGGTTCATTCTAGGAAAGGACGAAAAAATTGTTTGCAAACTAAAGAAGGCATTATATGGGCTAAAACAAGCCCCTCATGCATGGTATTATCGCCTTGACAGGTATCTTCAACAACACGCCTTCAGTAAGAGGTCTGTAGATAGAAACATATATATAAAGGTGGATGATGGTAAAATTTTAATTGTTGTTGTTTATGTGGATGACATCATCTTTGGTAGCAATGAAGAATCCATGAGTCAAATTTTTTCTTCTGTCATGCAGCAAGAATTTGAAATGTATTTACTTGGTTAATTGACATAATTTCTTGGTTTACAAGTACAACAAGCAAAGAATGGCACAAAAACAAAGTACGTCAAGCAGATTCTGAAGAAATATGGAATGGAAGATTGCAAACTAGTATGCACACCCATGGTGACAAGATGTAGTCTTAGTTCACATGATGGTTCTCCTGCAGTCAACTAGCTAGAATATAGATACGTGATTGGAACTCTAGTTTATCTTACAAGAACAAGACCAGATATCATGCATGCAGTTGGGATTGTTGGACAATTCCAAGTTAATGCAAAAGGAAACTTATCTTTAGGTAGTCAAACGAATATTCAAATATCTACAAGGCACTCAAGACTTTGGTTTATGGTGTCCCAAAGATGGAGATCTTACTCTTCATGCTTAGAAAAATGCAGATTGGGTAGGAAATTTTGATGATAGAAAAAACGCAAGTGGAGGTGAATTCTATATGGGACCCTGCTTGGTATCATGGTTCAACAAAAAACAAAGCTCAATTAATTTATCTACTGCATAAGCAAAATATGTTGTTGTTGCATCTTGTTGCACAAAACTTCTTTGGATGATGCAAACTTTGCAGGATATTCAAATCAATTGTTCTCCACCCATTTCCATTCTATGTGATAATACAAGTGTTATTAGTATTTTGGAAAAAGTTGTTATGAACTCCAAGACCAAGCATATTCCAATTAAGTATCATTTTCTAAGAGAATAGGTACTTGAAAAAAATGTCAAACTGGAATATGTTCCCTCAAAATAACAAGTTGCTGACATATTCACAAAACCACTTCCACGTGATGCATTCGAATATCTCACACATAAATTAGGAATGGTCTTTGCTTCATCACTCTGTTGATCCTTCAAGTTCAAGGGGATTAATAGATATGTTTCTTGATGTTGACTCTTGTGGGTTTTTTTGATATTCATGATTTCTTACATTACTGATAGTGCATCTGATGTCATAACAGTGAACTGGTACAGACGGTACAGACTCATGGGGAGCTGAAGTTAAGAATTTTTAGTATTTTACTTTCTTTACATAGATACTATGAAGACAAGTCGTGTATATACGCGAGTTCTGAACTAAACACTCGTGTATATTTTGCTATGATGAAGAAACAAGCTCCAATTTTGCTTGCTAGTTCTAGAATTGGTTGAGTACAGTCTGCAAATATGGCACGGTTCATGGGGAGCATTTTCTATGCTTCTAATAATGCATTGTTGATATTATGTTTTCTTTAAAATTCCTTGGTACATAATGATGCTTATCAATGGTGATGTTGCTTATGCTCTTGAAGTTATTGAATGATGATGCATGAGTTGCTAGTTATGGTTGGTAGAAAAATCGCATTTTGGGATGATGCTATTGTCATGGATGAAGCCTATGAGCTGAGTGGTTGATAATGATGTTGCTGCAATTTTCACAAAGACATGGTTATTTATATACTACTGCTACATCTGTTGGATGATACTTGGAAACATGACATATTTTGATGCTAGACTACCCTATCTTACTTTATGATAATATGCTTAGTTCTCACTTATGTTGTTTTTGCTACATACCTGGTCATAGGTTGATGATATTGAAGCCACATTGTCCTATCTTTCATATTGACGATGAGTAGTTGCTGACAGATGCTTATGGTGCAGATCCTATATGGTGTATGATACTTGTTGATGACTATCATGGTCTTATTGAGGTATTTGGTCTTGGTTATAAATGTCATATTTGTCTTGATGTAAAGGTCAAGTAAAGACTTATGTTATTAATCATTGTAAAATTCAGTCATGGTTGATGTAACAATGAAGTAAAATATGTAACCCCACTATAATTGGGTGGTTGATGTAAGATTTATTCCTTGGTGATAGGAAGAGTCATATTTAGTTGAGTCATAGAGTCATATACTTCATTGCACATCATTTAGAATTTTTAGAATTTTCTCAAGGGGATCATGGAAAGTAATTCAATGTTCATACACAACAAATCAGATCTACAACGCTCATGTTAACAAAGGGAGAATCCTTCATTCCACATTGGTCAGCCCTTTGCCCTTGATGTAAAAGGGGGAGAGTAACATGGTGTTTGAAAATATTGGTGTATCTACATATGTGTTTTCAAGTATCTATAGGTGGTGGTGCAAAAACACCAAAGTGGTTGCCATCAAGTCCAAAGGGGGAGATTGTTGGCATTATGACTAATGTGTTGTCCTTGATGGAAAGTTACTTGATGCATTGTCTTTTGATGGTAACCTACTTGATGAAGATGTCAACAAGATGTGTTTACATGTGACATAAAGTTTGGTCAAATGCATAGTAGTTCAGAGATAGAGGAATGATAAATATTAAGTTTCAAGAAGTATGCATAGGTTCTATGAAGTAAAGCCACGTACACACATAGGTATGAAGAAGAAAATGCGTGTACAGATTCTGCACCATGGTATTCTAAATATCAAGGGTCTTTACCATAATATTTACTCATGGTATTGAGTCCAGCAACAGATATTTGATCCCATCAAAGAATACTATCGACATAAGTATGGTTTTGACATGTGGTATTGGATAAGGGCTAAGATATAGAAGGAGATGAAGATCAAAGTACTTAGGGTGTGCAAATGATGAATATTTTATGAATAGTTAGATCTTAAGAAACTGTGCATGAATGGGCTACTAGTGAATAGTTAGATCTAAAAAAAGTGTGCATGAATGGGCTATTAATGAATAGTTTGATCTGAAAATAGGTATGCACCCAAGAAATTGATGATCGACCATATCCAATTTGAGCTCAACAATTTCATCTCAGTCCTCTTTTATCTTCTTCTTCATCCTCATGAAGGTTAACCTCCCTTCATCTTCTTTCTCCTCTTGCACTGTTTTATCTTCTTGGATTTGTAGCTTTGTAGATGATGATCTTGTAACCCTAGATGCTGGTATTTTTACATTCTTAACCTCTTCCTTGATTACCTTTATTGTACCCTTTAGTTTGAAAACAACTGGTGTGGTTTTAATCATAAGCAGGTCTTCACTACACTGAGTTGTTTTTTATAGGATAGTCTTCTTTAGTTGCCTATTTTCTTATTGCAGTTGGGATATAACTAAGTGAGCTTCTCTTAAATAATTCTCTAAATCCTTAACGTGCTTATCTTTATCATCTATAGAAATTTTTTGTGCTTGAATTTCCTTAGGATCGACAAGTTCTTCAACTGACTTCTCTGATGGTAACCTTTTGGCAGCTCCCTTTGTGAGTGGCTTTCTTGGCACTAGAATCTCCACTACTACTGGTGAGAATTGTAGTTTTTTTCCCTTTTTCTTCAATGATTGCTCAAGTGTTGATGGATATATTTTCTTGATATAAATCTTAAGGGGTGAAGAAGTAGTCTTAGTGGTGGATGAAGGAGTATCCTTGTAACTTGATGGACTTCCAACATATTGCATTGTAAATTTGGATGAGATTAGAAAATCCTTCCATACCTATCTCTTTTTCTACATCTCTTCTAAAACCAAAAATTTTATCAGTGAAAAATGAGATAATCTTATGTTAGCCACGCCCTTATTCATTCTTACTCTCGTAGTCATCTTTCCTAAACTCCTTAAAATGAAAAAGGTAAATTTACAAGGTCTTTTTTCCTAAGAAATGCATGAGAAGCCTGATGTGATATTGATAGACCCTGGTGAATATTCCTTCACATGTGAAGTACCAATGAATTACCTTGAGGATCCTGTTGTAATGTTCCAATAAATAGTCACTAGGCACTGTTGCACCATAATATTGGTCTTTATACTCTAGTTTCATGAAATCCTTATAATGCTCCAATTCCAGAGGCATTCCTTTGAACCATTTCTCCACCTCCAAAGGTATTTACGTGGCTGATGCTATGGTGGTTTCTAACACTAGGGACTTCAATTTACCAAATTTCACTTCATCTCCATAAAAATTTGGGGCAAATTATTTGGTTACCTCCACATTATACCCTTGTATCTTTTTACAAAATCTAACACAATCTTCTTACTCAAACGCTGCCCTAATGGTAGGTTATAAGTTGATAAGTGAGGGATCTTGTCGTTCAAACCTCACAATCTCTCCTCCTTTTGTCTTCCCCATTGCTAAAAACAAGATTATAAATATGCAAAACTTGGGCTAGGGTTTGATGGTTTATCAAGGTTGGGAATTTAGGATAGAGTTAAAAATTATTCTCAAACCTTGAATGAGTAAAACAATGCAAATAGACCACAACTTCTGACTGGTAATGAAAGAGATAAATATGCTCTGTTTTGGCCCATGCGTAGCACCTTAAATGCAACGATAAAGAGGAAAACACTTTAATTGAGCAAATGAAAAGCTCAAGATGCCTCCAAACTTCCCAAGACCTCTAAAAATTTCAAATGAATTTATGTAAGGCTGACACACTGAAAATTTATGCAACATTGAGGAAATGAAATGAAAAGGGCATGGAAGGATGATCGTCTCACCTCCTAATACACGCGATAAATTCTGATGATTTCACACAAGCTCCTTTGTGTAGAAAAACCTGGGTTTATAGGTCATTCATTAGATAATAAAGGACAACGATGGGGTGATTGTATGCATGTGCAACAACAATGCACACAAAACTATGTAGGTGAGAAAATGGAGTTTTCAAACTCAGTTTTTAATTGGAAATTGGCAATTTTCTTCATATTTTAATAGATAAAAATCCCCAAATCATCATACACACTTGGAAACAATGTTTGATGAGGAGCACTGATCCTTTGAGCTATGTTGTAGTGTGCATAATGACATAACTAATCTTTTTCAAGCCCCTCAAGATGAAATGTTTGCAAACTCTGAAGGTTGAAGGATGAACTTGTATGCAATTTGATAGCTTTGAAGAGAAATCCATTCCTCCTTTGGAAATAATGGTACTTTAAGAAGATAAAAAGGTTGAGTGCAGTGCCAATAGGATTATGCCATATTTGATGATGACTATTGTACATTTTCTAATGTCACCCACCACTAATGTTTCATTAAACTTGATTGACTTGACCCTAATTTGACTCTTATGACAATGAACTCAACTTTTTCCCATAATGACATTGTTTCCCCATGATTACTAATTTTAAATGATGACCCCTCATGGGCCTTAGAATTTAATTCAAAACTAATAGACCTCTTTTGACACACATATTTACAATGACTTCACTAACTTGAGACTTTTGTACAAAGACCATTTAGACTATGATGCTTGGTGAATTCATAGGATAAATCTTGCAACATACCCCCAAAATGAATAGTTATAAAAACACACTTTGATTTCTATATTATAGGACCCTAACAGGTTCAAACCAATATATAATTGGGTGGTACATGGAATTCCCTGACTTGGTTGGGTTTTTCTTACATTAATAAGAGCTCTTTTCCTCTTGTATGTTATGATTAAATGCACTTATTGTGATGTAGATTTGATGGTTGTTCTACCTTTGTTATTATTCTGGTTATATGCTGGTTATGAGCATAGTTTTATGAAAAATTATAATTATGGATCTTATCATGTTTTGATTGGTAAATGATTGGTTATTGAATGCATGAACTAATAGACGTTATTCTAGCTATTGTGAGAGGGCATTAGACCTTCTTTATGATTTCTAGATAAGTATGAGACCCCTATGTTCATATATGCATTTATGACATGTATATTACATGTTTGCAATGTGTTTCATGAAATTTATTTCATGGTTAGGCTTGGTGAGGTCAAGCTCTTTTCTAAGTTGTGTTAATGTCTTTTTTGTTATGTCATTCTCATTCTTGACAGTGCTGGACCCGCCAACATTTAGGGGATCTCCTTGGTATGAAGTCCCAACTAGACCTCACACCCTTTTGGTGTAGGAGTCCCATCCAGTACGATGGATTGGTTTCCATTATCTTAAAGATATGCCTCAGCTCATGCTTTTTAACACGTGAGAGTGGTTTGTTTTGTCTTCAAACAATGAGGTTCACATGCCTAGTGAGTGCTTAGTGCTTCTTGTGTCAAAGTTATTTCACTGCAGAGGGAGAGGGTGCAAGTGAGTCTTTGGTTGAAAGGGAATAGTCCCAACTCTACTAGAGATAGACAAAATAACTGGACATGCGCAACTTCCGGTAGAGTAGTCCGACATGATAGCTCACATGGGAGAGACAACTGATACAACACATTTCCAATAGCATATGTACTAAAACAACCGAAATAGTTCAATTGTCTTAATACAGGTTAAAGAAATATGCATTACAAGTCTCCAAAGAATAGTCTTACAAATGAATACAATACATGTGTGAAAATGTGCTAGCCTGGTAACATGTTCTGAATTAAGAGAAAGTTCCAAGACACATCCGTACAACATTACATCACTAACCCAAATAGTGGGGCGCTGGAGCCATTGCTTGCTCCTCAAAAAAATTATTACAAAATCTCAAGGCTATATGGGAAGATCCAAGGTGAAAATTCCTTTGCATGTACAAATGAGGGGTATTTATAGCCAAGGGTAAAAGTGGCCCTTGTGAATGTACGAATTCCCTCATGACCGTTTGACTTACATGACTCTTCAACTTTACATGACTCTTTAGATTTACATGTGGATCTCTTGGACTTCCACGTTACATTATATTGATTACAACAATATGGTCCACAATGGTGATGTGGCCAAGATGACTCTTGACATGACTCAACATGGCATGGCTGGTATGTTCATGCTGTTGGTGGTGTGCATGTCAGGTTGCAGTGTTGTTGAGTGATGGATTTACTATTGGTGTATCATAGCTTCACCTTCGCATGGAAAAGTGGGTGGAGTCTTCGATGGACTTGGTGTTTTCTTGATGTTACACATGCATGTCTCTCCTTCACTTGTACTTTGGCATGCTCCATTTTTTCATCTGTTCACAAACAAGTCTCCTTACATACACTCCTTATTCATCTCGTTCATTTTTGCGCCATGTATCATCCATGTACCTTCATCTACAATCACTCATGATGAGAAGACATAAAATATAGAAATCTCCTAGTCTACCATGATGCATTTTCTTTCACTTTCGAATGCAGGTGACCGAGAGAGAGGAAAAGGCTCTGAAACTGCGGAAGGCAAATTTCAAGCCGGGATGTAGGCTCGGGGCACTATCCATGAAAATTACGTAGAGGTCACTAGGAGGATGAGATGGGAAATCTGTGTCAGTAGTGACTATTTGCAGGATCTAGCTCGGTTGGAGTGAAGATCTCTACAATTTTTTCAGGGACCCAGTGCAGGTAGCAAGGGGAGATTGGCAACAAAAGATGTGCAATTTCTCCAGGGAGCTGGCAGTGGGAGGCTATTGGAAAAAAAACTGTATGGAGCTAGGAGGCTGGCCTGCTGGACATCCTTGTGCAGTTTCTGAGCTAAGTGGGATGATGGGCAGCTGGGAGACTACTCATGAAAATTGTGTAGTTTTTAGGATGAGTAAGAGGCCGACTGGCTGGAAAAACTGCGCAATTTTTTAGGGTAGTACTGTGATAGGAAGCGAGTGTATGTCCAACATGTTTGCATAGTTTCTTCAGCCAGTGGAAGAAAAAATTCTTGGCATATTGTGCGTAATTTTTTGGAGGAGTGAGGCTCGGGGTCACTGTGTGGTCAAACTCTTTGGTTGACCAACTAGAGGCTTGGTTGATTTTCTTGCGGGCAGTGCAGATTGAGATGGTGATCCAAAATGGATCTTGGATAGACTTCTAAGTCTAAAGTGTTCCTCACAGAGGAAAATGAAATTCAAGGGCTACTGCTAGAAATAGTTCCATCGGATAGATCTTTTCAATCTGAATCTACTGCAATTTTAACGGGCTAAAATGGACTTCAGATGAAGAAGTTATCACTAAAAGAAGATTGCCCATTATCCTTAGAAAAGGAGGCAATTTCTTATAAATGGGACTTAAGGGAAAATGTGTTTTTAAACATAAAATCCCTTAGAGCTCATCGCATGGAATTCCTTTATCACATCACAATAAACTAAGGGAGAGGACTTGTAACAGGCACAAAGGCTTTTAGCGGAACCGACATATTTATGAATAAAACAAGCAAACCCTTCCAGTTCTGAAAAGAAGGTAGTAAGCAGTATTTTGGGTGGGCTTCAAGTAGTAAGCGGTATTGGATGGGTTCCGCTCGATTCCATACATTGGCCAAAACGTAGAACACAGGAGGAGAGAAGAAACCACTTTTTCGGGCGGTTAGTTCTCGTGCAAATTATGTGCCCGAAATGACTATCAACCATCGGATTAGAGGTCGCAAATCAACGATCAAGATGTGATCAGTGATCGCTGATCTAGGGATGCAAAGGGAAGACCCCCAGGCTATAGCAATACGATATACCAATAGCGATATGTGATATTGATCGTTCGATCAAGGGGTCAAATCACTGGTCCAGATTTAATCAGCGATCAGGAGATCGGTGAATCCCTGATACCAAAGGTCCATTACCAATGCATATGCCTATAGTGATATGCGATATCGACCATCCGATCGAGGAGCAAGATCAACGGTCTAGATTTGATCAGCGATTGGTGATTGGTGATCCCCGATACAAAGGCCAATGCATCATGTGATTTTCCATAACAATACACTGATAGAAGGTGGACCCAATAAGGATTATGGATGCGATTTCATAATATTTGAAATCCGGAAATGCGGGACTTCTTTGTATTTCCTTTGTATTCGGTTTTTGATCATTACGCCATGCGATAGTGATTTCTGATAGAATGGCGGACCTGATGGGTTTATCAATGCGATTAAATGCATTTTGAATTCTAGTAAAATGCTCAATCATGTGTTTTTGTTAGTTTTCTTGTGTATTACGTTATTGGGCTATTTCCGCAGGAGGAAGGCCAATGGTTGGGTTTTCCTATACCCGCTGATTCATTGCAATAGGAAACTGATTCTTTTATGGAAACATATAGGTTCTTCAATGATGGAGGACTGTAACAGATGCATGATAAAAACACAGAGAGCATGATGGACCAGAGGAAGCTAGAGGACTGAAAAAGGTCGCTGGAAGGTTGCTGAGAGTCACTTGGAGGTCAAGAAAACTACAGAGGCACACAGAGACTGTGAGAAGCTAAGAGCCAGAGCCATAGCTGAGAGCTAGAGCCAAAGCTAGAGCCAAGAGCCAGAGCAAGAGCCAGAGCAAGAGCCAGAGCCAGAGCCAGAGCCAGAGCTAGAGCCAGAGAGCTCACATCAGACTTCCAAGAGCCATGGTGCTGTAGTGAAGTTGCAGAACAGCAAAGAGATCGAAATGATCAAGCTGTTGTTGGTGTCTGAAGTGTGCTGAGACAGAAGAAGGCATTCTAGAAACAATAGAGAATTATGAGGGAGTCAGGGAAGCCAGAAGCTCAAGAAGCTCAAAGCACTAACTGAAGGAGTCAAGTCCAGAGAAGCCTAGATCTGTTGTAGAGTGAGGATAGCTAGAAGGATAAGATGGCATTCTAAACCCATAGGTTTAGTTGTAAACCAATGGAGTTGAGCGTGGAGCTTGTAAAAGGATTTCAGTCATAATCCTAAAGAGCCTAGTTGAGTTGACTAGAGTTCAAGGAGACGTAGCCCAAGATCTCAGGGTGAACTCCATATTATATTGTTGTTATGTGTGATTGCTTATTGCTGCATTACATTTGCTGCTTTATTTGTTGTTATATGTTTTACATCAGTTTAAGAAAATCAACTTAAAGCAGATAAATAATTTAAAAACAAACATAGGCATACACCTATTTTCAAGAACTTTTTAATTCCGCAATTGGTTAATCATAAGGTCTTGTAAATATTTAAGATTTGGAAGTGGGAGAGGTTCTTGTAAGCTGAGAAGAAGCCTTTAGTGCCCCATTTTTAGATTAGGTGGTATCAGAGCTTAAGTTTGATTAACCCCACCTTCAAAGAAGGTGATATCAAACCTGGTTATACCAGAGCAAGTAGTATCAGATCAGAATGCTTGATTGACAGAGCAAAGGTTGCTTGTCTGAAAGGTGTTTAAACAGTCAGAGGTTGATTGTATGCTTGTTTGTAGACTGACTATTGTTTGAGTTTGCATAGGTGAAGGGAAAGTTATTGATAGCTCAGTCCAGGAGAGGAAAAAAAGGAAGAATGGATGAAGGCATCCTTCTTATCCCAAAGGACCTCAAGGCAATCCTTGAAGCACAAGAGGTTTGTTGCAAAAGGTTTCTGAATAAGCTCTTTATTAATATTGTTTGAAGTTATTTTGTTCATTGGCATAATGACAACTTCTACAAGTGAGTCCTCAAATTCTTCTTTCTTCACAAGATTCTTTGATGAAGACATGAAGCAAGACTTGTTCATCATGATGGATATGGTGAGAGAAATGTCTGAGGATGGAAGGAAGAGAAGCATACTTAGAGAGGAGTTGAATTCCGTGGAGGAACAGAAGCAGTTGCTTTCTGAAAAATTGTAGGAAATGGAGAGGCAACTTCATATTGCAAATATGAACCTGAAAAGGATGCATGAGTTGGAGACACAACTCTTTTTTGCCAAAGAAGCCTTAGTTAGCTATCAACTTGAAGAAGAGGTAAACAATTCATGTTTGTCTTCAAATTCTTCTAAGAATGCTTATATTGGTTCTTTTGAAAAACATACCAGAGGGATAGGTTCCAAGCTAATGTCCCAGATGGGCTATGAAGGAAAAGGCTTGGGAAAACATCCACAGGGTATTGTTGAACCAATAATGGTTGAGGAAAGGCCTAAGTATTTGGGTCTTGGCTATAGACAGTCTTATGGAGAAAGTTCCAAAGCTCCCATGAAGACCATTGCAACAATTCCAAGAAGGAGTTTGATTTAAGGTCTTCTACCTCAAGAGTGTGAAGATTGTATTAGTGGAGAATGCAATAGCTTGAAACATCATTTGCAAGATGCAAGTGTTCATCAGCATACACTTGAACCAGAGAGTTGTGGAAACTTTGAAAGCCTTGAAGAGATTGATGGTGTTCCAAGGGGAGCCACTTCTTCATTCAATTCATCTCCTCATGAAGGCAATAAAGGTGAAAAAGAAAGGTATAAATTTGGTTCTAACCATATTCCTTTTGATTATGTTCAGCGTAGTAAATTTCCATATAAGTATGGGAAAAGAATTGCATGTTCCTTTTGTGGTTTGGATAACCATAATTTTTCTAGATGTTGGAAGAGAATGGCCACATACAGGAAACTTTTGAACGAAAGGAAGCAAGAAGCCAAAGGTCCATTGGACAATGAAAATCATGTTGTCAAGAGGATGCATATGTGTTGCACTTGCTGCCATAAGCAGGGACACATTGCTGAAAAGTGTTGGACTTTGAATCCAACAATGCTTCCACGAAACTTGAAGAAGGTGGAAAGAGAAAATGGCAGAAATGGAAAGGAAGTTTCCATGAATGGTGTGTTTCAAGATGATTCACATGTTGATGCTGATATGTAGACAAAGGTAGCACCTTTAAAATGGATTGGTAAGAAATTGTTAGAGTTCTTATCCAATTAAGATTGCATGTCTATTGATGCATCTATTCACATTTCTTTTTAATGGAATGCAAGTTGCATGGTTTTACCAAGAAGGTGAATGGAAAAAGTTGAGTAGGAGACTCACTTTTTTGCTGCAACATTATATCCATTTCAACTTCGAAAGTACAATGTGCTTAAGTGAAATTTGGAAGGTGAAATGCATGCATAAGCATGATATGCATGAACACAGGGATGTTGATGGTTTCCTTGTGTTTGAACATGTATGTGTAATTAACTTAAAGGCTTGATTGCTTTGTTTTAAACATGCATGTAATATTGACTTGAGAAAAGTTGATTTGGTCTCCAAGATGGAGATAATGATGAAGTGTTTCATCTTTTGAAAATAATCCTTGAGATATTTTCTACATGCTTGACTTGAAGGGTCATTTGTTTTAAAGGCACGTTTTGTGGACTTGTTATCTAGTCCATCATTTGTATGGAGATGTAAATACATGGAGGTGTTCACAAGATGTGAAATTTGTTTCTTTTGTTGAAGCAGGAGTTTAGGCCATCCAGTTGTTATCTATAATTTTGTTGTTGTTGGCATCATATCAAATAGGTACAAATGAAAATTTTGTGAAGAAGATATAACTTCACATTTGTTTGAGCCACCTTGGATCAATGGTCAAGGAAGAGAAGTTCAAAATACCTTTTGTAACCTTCTCAGCAGGATTTCTGCATGAAGTTGAGGAAAACAGTTCTTCCCAAGAGGACAATCACATCCAGGAAGGAGAGTGGTCAAAGGCTTTGGTTCAGAGGCACTATGCAAGGAAAGTGTATGGAGGCTAAAAGAAGAGGGTGTTGTTACTCTCATTTACTCTTCAGATCGGTATGTCAGTCTTTTGGAGACCAAAAGTTCTTTTAGTGGGAAGGCATGATCCAAAATAGATCTTGGATAGATTCTAAGTCTAAAGTGTTCCTCAGAAAGGAAAATTAAAGTCAAGGGTTGCTCTTGGAAAGAGTCCCATTGCATAGACCTTTTCAATCTGAATCTACTGTAATTTGAATAGGCTAAAATGGACTTTGGATGAAGAAGTTATCGCTAAAAGAAGATTGCCTAGCCTCCTTAGAATTATTAAAAATGGGACTTAAGGGAAAATGTGTTTTAAACATAAAATCCCTTAGATTTCATCGCATCACATTCCTTTATCACATCACAATAAACTAAGGGAGAGGACTTAAAACAAGCACAAAGGCTTTCATCGGACCTAACGGAATTATGAATAAAACAAACGAACCTTTTGAGTTCTGAAAGGAAGGTAGTAAGCAGTATTTCTGGTGGGCTTCAAGCAGTAAGCTGTATTGGATGGGCTCTGCATGATTCCATACATTGGCCGACACGTAGCATGCAGGAGAAGAGAGGAAACTAATTTTTCAGGTAGTTAATCCCTGTACAAATTTTGTGCCTGAAATGACTGTTAGCCATTAGATTATAGGTTACGAATCAATGGTCGAGATGTGATCGGTGATCGTTGATTGAGGGATACAAAGGGAAGACCCCCGGGACGTAGCAGTGCGATATGCGATATCGATCATCTGATCGAGGAGTCAGATCAATGGTCCAAATTTAATTGGTGATCGGGAGAGCGACAAATCCCCAATACCAAAGGGCCATTACCAATGCGATATGTCGATAGTGATATGTGATATCGACCGTCCGATCGAGGAGTAAGATCAATGGTCTAGATTTTATTGGCGGTCGGTGATCCTCGATACAAAGGCCAATGCACCATGCAATTTGCGATAGTGATATACGGATAGAAGGTAGAACCGATAGGGATTATCGACATGATTTCATAATATTTAAAATCTGGAAATGCGGGATTTCTTTGTATTTCCTGTGTATTGGGTTTTTGACCATTATGCCATGCGATAGCAATTTGTGATAGAATGGTAGACCCAATGGGTTTCTCAATGTGATTGAATGCATTTTGGAGTTTGGTAAAACACTCAATCATGTGTTTTCATTAGTTTTCCTGTGTATTGCATTATTGGGCTATTTTTGTAGGAGGAAGGCCGAACAGTTGGGTTTTCCTATGCCTGCCAATTCATTGCAATAGGAAACTAATTCTTTTGTGGAAACAGTCGGGTTCTTCAATGATGGAGGACTGTAACTGATGCATG
>APFE030984506.1:33289-62620 GCA_000404065.3 Pinus taeda
TTTAGTGCCCCATTTTCATATTAGATGGCTTGCTGGGAAATGTTTGTACTGTTTTGGGTAACAATCAAACGAGTCGATTCCAGGATTGTGTAGTGCAACCATCTTGGGAGGTAGCCTCAAGATCTGTGTAATTATGGGTAGTGGTACATAATCACTTAGAGCTAAAACTGCATAGTGCAACTTACTAGAGTTCGAACTATTGAACGGTGGTCTGGTCGACAAAGTTTCAACAAAATGACCAAGTGTGTGAATGAGTGACTTCATACATGCATGACCTCTCGAAGACACACTCACCATGACTTGATGACAAGACACCTCAAACCATCAAGACAACATACACTTAGTGTGACTAACTGATGGTTCGAGAAACAAGCATGACACTTGGGATAGATCGTTTAATGACTGTGAAAATTCTTGTGCGATAGTGCATACAACTTCGTGAGTGAGTGCGACAGATTCTTACATAACGAATACAACTTGTATACCTAAATAAGGACCTTTTGCATATCCATAACATGGCTGTAAGCATGATGTAGCAATCAACGTACCAAAGATCACAGTTGGTCTAACAAGTGAAAAGAAAGGAATACATGTAGAAGAAACACATAAAATGAATTTTCATGTTTGCACACATGCATGTTACTGAGGACATGATGATATGACAATGTTGAGAAATCCTCCAAACTCAACTAAGAGGTGTACTTCAAAAGGTGTTCTTTACTTACCATACTTATCCTCAAGATGATCATGCATCTGACGAAGTTTGCATGCAATCCTGATCTTTTCCATTACTTGGTCCCTTGGTCCTTCTCCTCATCTCCTTGGAAATGATTTCAGCATGTCACCTTTTCCTGTAGTCACTAAGAGGTAGATTTTTGCAATTTTAGCGGATAGTTACTCCTGCCGAAATGAGGCCCAGGGAGGCCTTTCTACGCAATTTTTGCATGCAAGTCAGACAGGAAAGGTTGGAAAAAATTGCACAGTTTTGAGGCATAGGACACTGCTGTGGGATGGGGGTCCTGGGAGGACATCTCTATGCAATTTCTAAGTGCAGTGTAGCTGGACTTCTCTGCACATTTCTAGAGAGTAGTGTTGGATGCCTGATTACTTTGCGCATTTTTGGAGAGTAGTTCTAGCTAGGGTCTCTGTAGGCTACAAAGTTTCAGTAGGAAAGAAAAATTGGTGTCTCTGTGGGCTACAAGGTTTCAACAGGCAAGGGAGGTTGGTGTCTCAGCACACTGCAGGGTTCCAATAGGAAAGGGATGAAGCTTGATGGTTGTAGAAACAAAGTGCATAGTTCTGGGAAGCTAGATGAGGCTAGGTTGCTAAGGAAAATGACTAAGTGTGAGATTAATGAAACATATGTAGACATGGATAGGACTTGATTATGATCACACACAGACACTTAGTGACACAATGTAAACCATCCAGAATGCATAAGACATACTTTTCTTGATGAACCAACCTTCGTGACAAGAGAGCGTGAAGTGAGTGTCAAACATGTCTATGTTATGACAACCACTCATGTGCACATTCTTTCCCTTGAAGCAAAACAACATTCCCTTTGTATGAAAAACAAAAAACCCTATGCCCAAAAATGACACATGTTGTATAAATATGATAACACGGAAAACCCTTAGGTTCAAGGAGGGGAGCTTGAAATCATCATCTTACCAATAAGTGACCAAGGATGATTGATCACAGGATTGAAGGTATGCTCTGAAATTTGCATGCGAGCCAAAATTTTGGAGGGTGGTTGTAGCCTCTATAAGACTTGGCAACACACTGATAGAACTCCAACTCTTTGTATGGACCTTGTTTCGTGAAAGCTGAGTCTAACCCTTCTAGAAGTATTGCTCGATTCTTCTATCATGATGGCTTCTAAACCAGCTAGTGTGAAAGATGTAGTCCCTACCTTGCTCTTGATTGGTCAACACACATTCCAAGGCAAGTCAAATTAGTTATTTTGATTAGGGATGTGGGGTATATTGGTGCACAATTAATATAACTATCAGAGATTAAGTTTCATCTCTATTGTTTTTTTGCTACCAACAGGCCTGGATAGTACCCCAACGAAGTCACGTAGGAACACAAGCATCGTTCTGCTTCCAGTGAGCCTGGTCAGCACCCCAACGAAGTTATTTGCATCACCTTTCTGTGTAGGAATCCTTTCTCTTCTTTCGCCTTAATCATTTTTCATTTTTTTCCAAGAAATGTGCATAGGCACTTGTTTATTTCATAGGCGGAAGAGGAGTCCCGAATTATTGAGAGCAGAAGAGGTTGATCCTCTAGAGAAGTATGTTATGTATACCTCTGACATAATTGTTAAGGTTTTCTCCCTCATCGTACTCTACTTGATTGAGCTGACAAGTATTAACCCAAAAGAACCGATTAGAGTAGGTGGTACTAGTTAACAATGCAAGCGTTGTGTTTTCACCAAGAGTCACTCTGAAAAACAAGTATTTTCCATTAAGGCACCATTGACTGAAGACAACAAGTTCTTCATAAAGAGAGGGGATAACAGATAACCATATATTGATATTTGTATAGGTCCTCTTAGCTTTTCCCAGCTTGTCTCAAGAGACAAACACGGTTTCACGAGAAGCCAACGTATGGGTACAAGCAAGCAAAGAAAGCAAAAAGATAAAAGAAAAGGTAAAGAAGAAGAAAAGAAAGAAGAAGCAAAGCAAGAAAGCATGTAACCAAAACAAGTAAGCAAGAAAGAAAATATGAAAACCAGAAGGTAGAGCAAATCAAGGCAAAGAAGCAAACACTACTCTTACTCCTATTCTAAACAATGCATGGGCCTACTCACGTGAAGTGATATTTCCAATACAAGCACCGACGCATTAGCTAGCCCATGTTGGTGAAGGCATGGGTAACAATAAAGATATGCATGTAAACCAATGAACAATAAAGATAGATCAGTGAATACCAACATGCTCCGAGTTCTAAAACATCCATAGAATAGAAGAGCAAATGCACAAAACAAACATTCTGCAAACGTACCATGGTGTTGTGACACACTGTGTGTAGACGGTCAACATACACACTCTTTGGACTGTGACATATGAGTGAACACGAGAAATACCAACAGCTTATGTTTTTCAAGTGCGCTCATTGTGTAAGATTCCTCCAAAGCTTGAGAGATGGTATCATGTGATTTGAGTGGAGGAAGCGAAATCCGGGTGTTTGGTTGATCTTCAATGTGAAACAGAGAGCATTGAGGAGCCTTTGTTGTTTTGAAAATTTTCTAATCGAAAGTGGAACCAACCTCAAGAAAGTGAGGGCCTGACATAACCATCAGCCCATGCTAAAGTGCCTTGACAGCCTTTGAGGTTTCCACTCCGTCAATAGATAGATCATCAGAGACCAGTGGCTTAGACAGATTAACAATGAGTGAATCAACATTGTGATCAAATGAAGAAATACAGAGATCACGACAACTGTGATCAAAAAATTCAGGATGTTCCTCGACTTCCTCATGATTTGATGAATCATGTAGAGGGCTATACGAGAAACAAGTATGTTCACCCTCAATGTTTTTCAAAAATGACAGATGAAATATGGGACAGATTTTTAGAGGAAGATTTGTCCTCTCTACAATGTAATGAAAGGTTAACATCCGATGTGTCCTATGAATGATCGGAAGTAGAAACATTCATAAATGGGTTTTCAAAGAGAGAACCAAAAGTGGTAGAATCACAAGGGGTGTTAGGATAGAGTGGATGAGGCGTGGATGGAAGGGAGTCACCCTTCACTGCGGGTTCTTTTTGTATTCCTGCACACACTCATCATGCATGATAGCACAAGTTGGATGCACAACACTAACTCCATCAACAACTTGATCCTCATTCACAATAAGTGTTGAGTCCAGAATGGAAGAACACAAGACAATATAGTTCGGAGGATCAAAAAAATGTGGAAATGAAGGTTGAGGTAACAAGTCCACAAGACAACTAACAAGCTTGCAAGACAAATCTATGCTGATATCAAGAGCAGGTGGGGTAGGAGGATGTGATAGTTCAAGAGATGTGTGTGCATGTTCTCCCACATCACTCTATGGGGGTGGAGTTGTTTGATGAGGGGAAGGAAAACAATCACTTGTGATAGAAACTATGTCCGCATATGATTGTGCAACTCCATCACCGAAGTATGCTAGGAGGGGTTTGAATGATTCCAAGAGTTGCAGATTTTTAGATATGAAAAGAAGATGGTTAAATATTCCATTGAATAATTCCCAATCGATTTCATCTTCAGGAAATCGATATGCAAGATTACAAAAGTGCATGTAAAATTGTTCAAAAGATTCATCAGGTACTTTCCATAATTTCAAAATTTCTTTGTTGAGTGCTTTACAGTCAAAATGATTGAAAGCACAGTTTATCTATGCGATCAGATGATGGAAAAAGTGAATATATTTTTTGGGAAGCTTGGCATACCAATGCAGTTGGTGCCCTCAAAGCATGTATGCGAACAATGTGTAGGTCATGTAATCTTCAAAGGTTTCATGCCTTTCACAGGAGCCTACAATACCAACCATGTGTCTAACCAAGGCTACTTGGCCTCCACCATCATATGTTTTACATGCAAAATTTATTTCAGATCCCTTCCGAGACCTCAAAGTCGTTTCCATAAGACATACACTTCGAAAGATAAATTATGTGTTTAGTCATGATAAGTATGCGGAGATTCAAAATATATTGTGAGGACTCAGCTTGTCATCTGGCCCTCCTTCTAGTACCAAAAATGTTGATGTTGCTAGACCCGCCAACATTCAAGGGATCTACTCGGTATGAAGTCCCAACTATACCTCACACCATTTGGTATAGGAGTTCCATCTAGTGCAATGGACATGTTTCCATTATCTTAAATATATGCCTTAGCTCTTTCTTGTTAGCATGTGAGAGTGGTTTGTTTTGTCTTCGATCAACAAGGTTCATGTGCCTTATGAGTGCTTAGTGCCGTTTGTGTCAAATTTATTTCACTGCAAAGGGAGAGGGTGGAAGTGAGTCTCAGGTTGAAAGGGAATAGTCCAAACTCTGCTAGAGACACACAACACAAAAAGACATGCACAACTTCCGATGGAGTAGTCCACACGGATGCAATAGTCACAAACACAAGGTGAACAGATACCATTTACAACACTCAGCGGAATAGTCCACACAAGTGTGACAAGCGTCATAAAAAGTTTACAAGAATGAATCTGTTGAGTTTCCGATGGGATAACCCACATAGGAAAGACAATGTTAACAATTGATAAAACACATTTCCAATAGCATATGTACTAAAACAACCGAAATAATTCAACTGTCTTAATACAAGTTGAATCAACATGCATTACAAGCATCCGAAGAATAGTCTTACAAATGAATACAATACATGTGTGAAAACATGGTGGCCTATTAACAGGCTTCTGAACTAAGCAAAAGTTCCAAGACATATCCATACACCATTACATCACTAACCTCGATAGCGGGGTGTTGGAGCCACTGTTCGCACCTCAAATAAAAAATTACACACTCTCAAGGCTATGTGGGAGGAGCCAAGGTGAAAAAGTCCTTTGCATGTACAAATGAGGGGTGTTTATAGCCAAAGGTAAGACTAGCCCTTGTGACTGTTCAACTTCCCTCATGATCATTTTACTTACATGAATCTTCAACTTTACATGACTCTTTAGATTTACATGTGGGTCTCTTGGACTTCCACATTACATTACATTGATTACAACATTATGGCCCACAATAGTGATGTGGCCGTGATGACTCATGACATGACTAGACATGACACAACTAGTATGTTCATGTTGCTTGTGGTTTGCATGTTGAGCTACAGTGCTGCTGAGTGATGGATGTAATATTGGTGTATCATAGCTTCACCTCCACATGGAAAGGTGTGTGGAGTCTTCGATGGGCTTGGTGTTCGCTTGATGTTGCACGTGCATGCCTCTCCTTCGCTCGTACTTTGGTATGCTCCATTTGTTCATTTGTTCGCAAACAAGTCTCCTTTCATGCACTCCTTGTTCATCTCATTTTCCATCGTGCCATGTCTCATTTGTGTACCTATATCCACAATCACTCATGATGAGATGACATCAAATCCAAAAATATCCTAGTCTACCATGATGCATTGTCTTTCGCTTTCAGACACAGGTCAACGAGAGAGAGGACAAGGCTCAGAAACTGTGCAAGGAAAATTTCAAGTTGGGATGCGGGCTCTAGGCACTATCCATGAAAATTTCGCAAAGGTCACTAGGAGGTTGATATGGGAAATCTAGATCAACAGTGACTATCTACGAGATCTAGCTTGGCTGGAGGGTAGATCTATGCAATTTTTCCAAGGAGTCAGTGTAGGGAGCAAGGGGAGACTCATAGAAAAAGCTATGTAATTTCTTTGAGGAGCTGGCAACGAGCTGCGGGAGGCTGCTAGCAAACAAATGCACAGAGCTGGGAGGTTGGCCTGCTAGACATCCCTATGTAATTTTTCAGCTAAGAAGGATGTTGGGTAGCTCGGAGACTGCTCATGAAAACTACACAGTTTTTAGGATGAGTAGTAGGCCGATTGACAGGGTGACTGGGTGGAAAAACTACACAATTTTTTAGGGCAGTGCAGTGAAAGGCAATAGGTGTCGGTCTAGCATGTTTGCATAGTTTCTTCAACCAGTGGAACCAAGCATGCTTGGTAGATTTTGTGCAATTTTTTGGAGTGAGGCTCGAGGTCATTACCCAGTCAAACTCTTTGGTTGACCACCTAGAGGCTTGGTTGATTTGCTTACAGGCAGTGCAGATTGAGATGGCTTGCTAGGAAATGTCTATGTTGTTCTGGGTGACAGTTAGTTGAATCGATTCTAGGATTGCACAGTGCAACCATCCTGGGAGGTAGGCTTAAGCTTTGCGTAATTCTGGGTAGCAGTACATAATCACTTAGAGCTAAAACTACACAGTGCAGCTTAGCGGAATTCTGACTATTGGAGGGTGGTTCGGTCGAAAATGTTTCAACAAAATGACAAATTGTGTGAACGAGTGACTTCGCACATGACCTCATGAACACACACTCAACATGAATTGACGACATGACACCTTGCATGATCAAGACAACATACACTTAATGTGACTGACCAACGCTGCGAACGACAAGCAAGACACTTGTGATAGATCATTGGATGACCATGATGATGCTTGTGCGATAGTGCATACAACTCTGTGTGTGAGTGCGACAGATTCTTACATAGTGAATACAACTTGTACACACAAATATGGACCTTGTGCATAGCTAGAACATGGCTGCAAGCATGACATAACAATCAACATGTCGAAGAAGACAGTTGGTCGAACAGGTGGAAAGGAAGAAAGACATGTAGAAGAAACACATAAAGTGACTTTTCGTGTTTGTGCACATGCATTTTACTGAGGACAGGATGATATGACAATGTCGAGCAGTATTGCAAACTCAACTAAGAAGTGTACATCAAAAGGTTTTCTTTACTTACTATACTTACCCTCAAGATGATCATGCATTCGATGGAGTTTGAATGCAATCTTGATCTTTTCCACTACTTGGTCCCTTGGTCCTTCTCCTCAACTCCTTGGAAGTGATTTCAACATGTCACCTTTTCCTATAATCACTGATAGGTAGATCTATGCAATTTCAGCAGATAGTGACTGTTGTCGCAATGAGGCCCTGGAGGCTCGTTTGCGTAGTTTTAACATGAAAGAAAAATAGGGCATCTTAGACAACATTGCACAGTTTTGAGGCATAGGACAATGCTACGGGATGGGGGTCTTGGGAGGACACCTCTATGCAAATTTTGATTGTAATACAGTTGGACTTCTCTCGCATTTTTGGAGAGCAGTGTTGGTTGCTTGACTGCCCTACGCATTTTTGGAGAGCAGTGTTAGCTAGGGTCTTTGTGGGCTGTAGGTTTTCAACAAGCAAGGTAAATTGGTGTCTTTGTGGGCTGCAGGGTTTTAGCAAGCAATGAAGGTTTTTGTCTCTATGCACTGTGGGGTTTCAACAGGTAAGGGAGGAAGATTGATGGTTGCAGAAACAAAGCACATAGTTCTGGGAAGTTGTATGAGGCTAGGTTGCTCGGGAAAATGGCTAAGTGTGAGATCAATGAAGCATATGTAAACATTGATATGACTTAATTTTGATCGCACATGAACACTTAGTGACACAATGTAGACCATCTAGAATGCATAAGAAATACTTTTCTTGATGTAACGACCTTCATGACAAGAGTGTGTGAAGTGAGTGTGAAACATGTCTATGTGATGACAACCACTCATGCGCACATTTTCTCCCTTGAAGGGAAACAACATTCCCTTTGTATGAAAAACAAAAACCCCTATGCCCAAAAATGACACATGCTGCATACAGATGAGAACACATACAACCCTAAGGTTTAAGGAGGGGAGCTTGAAATCATTAGCTTACCAATAAGTGACCAAGGATGATCGATTAGAGGATTAAAGGTAGGCTCTGAAATTTGCATGCGAGGAAAAATTTTGGAGGGTGGTTGTAGCCTCTACAATAGTGATTCATAATTTTGGAAAGTTATATGAATTTTTGGGCAGAGATCTAGATGCCAGCCCTAAAAAAGTGGCTTGGACTCAAGGGTCATGTGCACAAAACTAGGGATTCTAGATTATAGTTGCTAGGAGGTAGGGTTATCCATGCAACTGGAGGGTTACAGTCATTGGCTTTCCTTGTTATGCAAGCGAATAGGAGCCTAGATCACTAAAAGGGCAAGTTAACTCAGGGTTATGGCACCTAGAGTGGTTGTTCATCTCCTAGAGATCCTGTAGCTCTTGAGGAGGGTCAGCATAGTTTTAGTTTGTCAATTCCACTTCCTTAACTGTACTTAGGAGGTTGAGTCATGTCATAGTAGCCTTGAGCTCATGTTTACCTGGAATGCTAATGAAAGTATGTAAATATGGGAGGGGTGGTTATAGATTGGTAACATAGCATGGTTTAATACTTGGACTGCATGGGCGAGATTTGTTTGTCATGCTTGCATGTCAGTTGTATATGTGGTTTTTATGCCTACATTCTCATGGTTATGGTTATCGTGCATGAGGTTGTATGAAATTAGTATTATCATGCACAATGTCGATATATTGATGTGATTATGATTATACATGTATCATGCTAATCTGGACTAATTTTGCAGATGAGATAGTCTCCCTTGAACTTCATTGAGGTATGTTGATTATGTTTATATTTTGGTTTAGCTGACATGGTATACTCACAGGAAGAAGAATCTCAAATATGACTAGAAAAATGGTGGATTATAGTTCATGATACTCCCCTTATAGATCAGATGAGCAATAAAGAGATGATTACTCTCTGGACATAGCAAAAACTTTGAGAAGTTTGAAGTCAAAGATAAGAAGTTGCAAAGTAGATAATATCAGGATCATTCAATCCCAAGAGAGACTTGTCAGGGCATAGGAGAGACAAGCAGAGATAAATGTAGTCATCCTTCAGAGCTTTTCATATTTGCAAAGACATGGACAACCACATATGAATTGTGAACAAGGGGACAAGACTAATGGGGCATGTGGCAGTAGGTCTCATGGTGGGCATATGTCAGATAGAGATGACATGGTTAGAGATGGAAGGTACTTGTAATTTGAAAATAAAAATTCGATCATCCTTTGACACTTTGCAAAGTCTGATAAACTTTGGTCTTTAAAGGTAAAATTAGTTTTGCAACCTCTTCAAATATGAGTGGTTAAGTTTTCACATGAAATTAAAAGTGAAACAAATTCATATGCAACTCAATATCATAAAAATATAGAGAATAAGCAAGCAAGTGATAACGAATTTCACCCCTCCTAGCTTACGTCTCTAGGCCTTACTCCAATGCTAGGCCGCTTTATTGATCTCAATAGAAAAATAATACAATGCACATCTTTGACTCTAGAGTGGCACTATTTTTCCTACAAAGAACTCTCACCCAAAAACATGACTCCCTACAACAAGTCATGATGATGCCAAAGAAAAGGACTCTCTCCCAGTAGGTCCTTGTACTCAAGCTGTGATAAAAAAGCATAAAAATACAACTACTTCAAAATTAAGTGTTGAAGATATCATTTCCCATAAGCACACTGAGAAAAGTTGGAAAATAGTTGCTCTACTAAAGTAACAACTGTTGTAGATGTGTTTAGAAGGATGGAATATCCTTATCTAGGCCCCTTCCATGCTCAACAAAGTCTCCATATAGACTCAAAACAATCTATGTTTATAACCTAAAGGACTTGATTATGCAAAAAATCCATTATAAAATGCTCAAATCAGAAATCTGATGCTGCCATTGAGTTCAAAACATTAAAAACCCTTGTCTAGGTTCTTCTTGAGCTCCAAAAGACTAAAAATCCAACAACTTATGCTTCCTAGAATTTTTCCTACTAACTATCCTACAAAATGGAAAAACTAGCAATTTGGGCAACAAATTCCGAATTTTCGCTAATCGTCGAGTGACAATTTCACCCAAAAAATGATGCAATTTGTCGCCTCTTTTAAATATACCAATAACCCTTAGGCACAAAATTTTCGGCGCCGCTCTTGGGTATGTGGGAAGCCATGTGGCTAGGGTTTGGGCCACATGCAAACCCCTCCAGTCCTAGCCCTTGGCTCCACTAGCCGATGGTTACATGGTGGTTATGTGTGACCAAGGGTCAGGGCCCAAAATTTCACCCTCCAATTAAATGTCATGCCCAAGGTCATATGTAATACAATGGGACCAGGGGTCATGGCCTACTCCCCACCCCCTTCACAGTGGCCTCCACGCTGGTCATAATAACACCATACAATCAGGGCCAGGGCTGGCCGGGTGGGCCTTCCGCTCCTTCCCCTCCACCCAAATGCTGAAACACATTAAATTAAATAGAACCGACAACGTATATATAATAAGGTTCAATGAAATGGTGTAGCAGTAAGACTTGTGGTTTGCTACGATGAGGTTGCGGTGATTCAAGTGGCATTGCAATCAGGACGATGAACACTACGATATGGTGCTAGCTTTTGGAGATTCTTAGAACTTTCATTTTTTAGCCTATTTTTTATTTCCATATCACACCTCCCCACTAGGAACTTTTGGTCTTCCAGAAGTCTATTTTTACTCAGAAAATAAGTGAGGATACAACTCCTTTAATTTCTTGATCTCAATCCTTATTGCTCTACTTGAATTGGTGCCTTTGAGCCTCATTCAAGGTACTCCACCTTGCCTCTATGTGAAGTCCTTATCGTCCTATCAAGAATTGTGACATGCTGCAATTCTTATAACTATTCAGGAGAAAAATATTCAATGGATGGAATCTGAACATTCTCTTCTTAATCGTCTTTCCTTGGTGGCTCATACGATCTTCACCTTGAAGTCATTCCTTGCTGAAACCAAACTTAATCTTCCACTTGGAAATCATGATCAACCTATTGCTTGTCCTGCCATGCTTTGTACATTTCTTTACTGTCCTCAAGCTGCACTTGGAATCTTTGATTCACTAGTTGCATTTGTTCAATAAAATGCTTGGCTTTGTCGAAATTGCTATGGCCATCTTTTGTACAATTTTTACCAAATATCAAATCCAAAAATACTTTGGAAAATAACTTAAACAAGCTTCACATGGAAATATTTGTGTAAATGAGTACTTGAAACAATTGTAGCATATTGAATGTGATGCAACTACTCATCCCAAAGTTTAGGATGCTTATTACAATGTCCATAAAGGAAATGCATCTTGCAATACGAAAGATATTTGACTCCCAAATTCCCATACAAATTGACTCATCAACAAGCAAAAATATCGTAACAATGCTAAAAAAACATTGCTGCATATAAATGATTTATTCACAAACATCACTTTTACAAAATACCCAACTGTGGGAACATGTGACATGTGAAATACAAAAGAAATCCAGTCTTCAATTAGATAAATAGTCCAACCATTTATTACCCAACCATCTTAGGGAATTTTCTTTAGACACTTCACTTTCTTCTGGAACTTTTGTAGAATGCTTATGTTGTGCCTTGCACATTCCTCTACCTTCTCCTTCTCAGGTGATTCCATTACCTGTTTTTCCTTATTTGGATGCAACTTCCAACACTTTCCAATCCAATGCCCACTTATGCTGCAATGAGTGCAAAAGTTTTTGTGATATTTTCTTCAAACAAATGTCTTTAAACTTGGATGATATCTATCCTTCTTGGTCTCACTTCTAATCAACATATTAATTTTATTGATTAATGATTTCATTTTGTGACACTTAGCTACACAATGGTTAGGTGCATGATAAAAAGTGTAAAGAAAAGCATTCCACATGTTATTCAAATAGTCATGTTGTTTGTAATCATAGAAATCCCTTGAATAATTAGGATGCTTATACCTCTTCTGGTTGTCCTTTGGCTTATGAGTTTGGTGAGGAGAAATTCACATAGTTCTTCCTTTAAAGTGCTCATCTCTCTTTGGATATTTGTTTCCATCAACATCATCATCATGACATGATTCTCCTTCAGCTTGCAGGAGTTCTTTCTTCACAAATTTCACACTGGAATAATTATTTGATTTTACATCTTTGGAGCATTCTCCAACTTCATATTTAACATATCCTAATCCTTCATGCCAAGGTTTTCCTCTCACCTCAATAGGATTAAGAATTCCATGATTATAAAGTACAAGAAACTTACCTTTGTACCCAATTTTGGTCAACAATTTCATGCCAATACCCTTGGTATGTTTCTCAAATGATGCAAAAGAAACATGATCATCATCAAGAGAATAAATTGAAAAAGAAGTATCTTTTACCTCCTTTTCTGATTGAGACTATTGATCCTCTTCTTGAAGCTTAGCCATGTCCTCCTTCTTCTCTTTTGTAGATAAAGTGGTAGATGAAGACTCAAGAAAACCACCCTTGTGGTTTAACATATAAGCAGTGTTCTTCATCTGGAAAAGGGTACAATCACCAGTCATTCCACGAAAACAAACTTATTGAGTCTTAGGGTAAGAGTTTGTAGCTGAACATTCCCTAGTTTTCTCTTCGATGACATTCTGTAGCATAAGGCACAATTTTTTCTTTTCATCCTCTGTTGCTTTGAGAAATCTCCTCAATTCCATGTGTTACACAATATTTTGTCCCAGTTCCTATCCCATATCCTAGAGCATCAAAATGATGAAAGGTGTCACTATATTCACCATGAAACACATACAGAAGCATCCCTGAAGAAGAGAATAAAAGTTGCCTTGAGAGAGTTCTAAAGAAGTTTGCCCAAAAACCTAGTTTTTAGGATCAACACTTTTTGCACCACCACTGGCCCGTGCTGATGGCTTCTTGAAACATACTGACCTAGCACTGCTAGCACGGATTTTGATAGGAAAACCCATGCTGAAACTCTTCTGGCAATTTTTCCTAAAGTGGAGGAGAAACTTCTCTTACTAGAAGCCTCGAGAATGATGAGCTGGATATTGTTGAATAAGGATATGGTGAAGTTCTCCAATTTTGAGTCCTTGATCCTACCTTTAGGTATCTTCCCCTTAATATGTGGGCCTTCTTCCCCCTTTTGTGGATCCCTAACTCACTGTCCTTTCCCATAAATGAAATCCATTCTATCCTCAACTTGTTGGTCATTTCTTGGTTGCATTCATATGCTGAAACTATGCCTAAATGCTACCCATTTTACTAAGGAGGAATGATTGAAGATCTTGGCTTGGACTTGGAAATCCACCATAAAGGAGGCTTCCAACATCAAGGCTCATATGATTGTATCATTCCCTCATTTTCTATTAATAAATACATCAGATGTTTACTTTCCATGAGTATATAGATCATTATTCAATTAGTATGATATTCCTTGATCTACCATATAGTATATGTTAGAATGAATTATGTTATGTATGCTCTTGTCTATTTTGTTTGATATTACTTGTAGGTATTCATCCAAAACCATGTAAATAGGATTAAATTGGAAGCAAGAAGGTTGAGGAAGACATCAATGAGCGCTTAGCATCAAAGTGATGTAGGTCAACTATCTTACTTTGTATTTTCCGACATGAACTAGGAAAATCTGCACATGTTTGTCTAGTTTGTTGCTAGATCCTCTTATAGGACTAGAGAGATCACTTTTGTCCATAGAAGGGATTTTTGTCACAACAAAATGGCGACTCCGCTAGGGAGCATATATCCCTTTCAACCTTTTTTTTGTGTTTGGTCTATTTGATTAGTTTGGCCAACTATTTAGTAATCAGTCATTTAGATTCTGTATGGGTATGCACTTTGAGTGGCTAGTTCTTTAGAGTGTTAAGTATGGACTTCTCTTTGAAATTATTTTATTTTTCCAAGTCTTTCTCATCCAATGCATGTTTTCTTGGAGTAGTTGTGCTGCCAGCGTGGTTTTTTTAACAACAGTAGCACTGAAAGCCTTGTCAGCATAGGTTTTGATTGTAATAGTCGCATGAATCCTTGAAACTTGAGAAATTTTAGGGTTTTTGTCAGTAGGGTCTAGTGTGTCTTGACCTCTGAGGTATCCTCCTATTATGTATGCTTTATATTTGTTAGTATTTTGACTGAATTTCTTGTTGATTTCCAAAATTCATCTCATTGATTTGGAGTAATGGAAGTGAAGTCTGATTGAGTCCTTAGGGTTTTAGGTCAATTGGATTTATTGCTTGCTACTTGTTTGTGCCATTGGGATACTCCTTTTACTATTGATTAAGCATTGTTTGTTCTTTTGGAAATCATAAAGAAACAACATTTGCACTTTTTTAGCTTTTACTTCAAAATTTACTTTTTGAATTGCATTAGGTTAATTTGCATTGAAAAGTCATTTTGGTTTATAATTGAGCATAGATCACATCACCTGATTCTGAAAGCTGAAAGGAGTGCATTATCATTGAAAAAGAAAGTGAAAAAATTCATGTAGGTGCATTTGAATCGAATTCCATTTTACTTTGGTGAGTGCATTGAAAAGGAAGGTGAAAGATTCATGTAGCTCCATGTTAATGAATAGTATCTCATTTTTCTTTTTTTGGGCTCATTGAAATAGTGAACGTGAAAGCTCTAGTTAGGAGAATTTGTTTGTTGTATACTTGACATTTCATAAGTGTGTGAACATCTTCCCTATGTTAGAAAACTTTCATTGAATTGAAAAGAATCACACGCTAGTTGCATCATAGGTGTTCAGGTGACATCGATCTTTGAGACTTAAAAATGAAACTTAATTGAATATCAACTTAACATTTACCTCAATTAACCTAAGGAGAATTTGTCATTAACACAAAACATTTAGAGGTCTAGGCTAGAGATGTGTTATGACGTCATTAGATGTAAGAATTGTCATTGCTTGCCAGTGTTGTATCTCGAGGGTGAAATCCCATTCCATGTATGGAAGTGTATTGGACCATTCTCCAGTACTTTCGAGTATATTGGAGGTGCTCCACACATGGTAAGTATATGTGAATGCTCTCATCAAATGGTTACGCATTAGACAACACTACTACAGACTGAAATCCCATGTACCATTGCATATATTTTGGGAACCCCCTATAGGTTGTTATCCAGGCATAGGTAACTAAGTCTACCGCCTTATATACCATGATACACCAAACACAACATTCAAGGAGATTGGCTACCCTACGTTAAGTCCTTGGTTTTGCAAAGGTGTATATTGCAGTTCATGGTTGCTTGGTAAACCCTCATGCCTAGTTTTACCCCGTTTTTATTTATTTCTTTTTTGATAATAAAATTAATCGACCACAGAATCACCAATTACCTGTGAAATGAAAACCTCGTTTTGTCCTCAACATTAATGGTTAATTGTAAAATTGGATTTAAGCCCAAAGCATTTACTAACACACATTTTTTATTCATTTTCTGAAAAGACATCATGGCAAAACCACCAAGAGTCTCAAATGAGACCTCAAATATTTGTGGAAATACTAATGTACCCGATTCACCTAGAGTTGTAAGTTCTGATAACGTTGAGCATGAATCCTTTGAAAACCAAGGAATTGAACTTGGTCTTGTCCTAAGCATCCAACCCCTTTCTTCTTGACCACCTCCAGAGTCGGTAGGCTCATCCTAGGACTCTCCTCTGGATAGTCCTCAACCTATTTTAGATTTCTTGCTTTTTCATCTTAATCCAATCTTGAATCAGATTCTTTCGTGTATTTATGACCTCCACGTCCATATAGTCCATTTGATACTCACAACGTACCTCTGAGTCCTTCTCCCAGAATGACTTGAGTTCCCAAATGTGATTTATTTCCAATCATGACAATAGAAGGTGACAACCCACCTGTAGGGTCAACACCCCAAGGTATTCGAGTGGAAACTTCTGGAACTCACATTCCCAATATGGATATTCATCCTTTGTCACTTCTTCCTCCTGAAGGATTTCCTTATGTTTCCACTTCCTTCATGACAATAGGGCCAAGTACACCTCTTACAGTATGCCCTTGGTTCTGCTAGGTTATAACTCTCTCAGTGATGTTGTTTTAGATAATTTTGGCGTCACTTCACTGTTTCACAATCCCATTTGGTCCTTTGGTGTCACGCCTACTACCAGCTTGTTTATCCCAAACATGCCGGTAATTGCCTAGACCCCTATCCAACCTACAATATCGGTAAGTGAAACAGATGTTCCTCTTAATCTTTCTACTCCTCCTACTATAGCCATAGTAACTGTGATTCCTAATGTGAGTGAACAACATACAAATTCATCTATTCCAATGTTTGGGGTGGAATATCCTCCACCCTATGTGCCTCTTGCTTCTAATGTAAGATATACACCCCTATGGGGGCAATTCAATCCATTGGTGTTGTTTCTAACCTAGATGGAACATAAATTCCATATATATCAGCAAACATTATAGGGACCCTTTTACAAGGTCATCAAGTCCCTTTGACTCAACCTTCCTATCAGTATCCTTATAATCATACAGGCTCTTAACAAATCCAAACTCTGTATCAACATGTAGGTCCTCAAATGCAGTATGGTTCTTAAATGAAATATGTTGATGGGACTGGTAATCATCCTCTACGGAAACAAATTCCTATTATACCACAACAATGACCCTACCCACAACCAAAACTGTAGGTGTCTTACCTGTAGCCACAACCACAGCTTCAGGTTTATTGCTAATCCCAACATGGACCTGACTAGTAACCACAACAACAAATTCCTATTCAACCCTAGCAAGGACCTTACTCAAAGGTGCAACAATATATTCCTTACCAATCCCAACAAGGATCTTACCAAAAACTATTGGCACAGTCGTGGCAGATGCAACAAGGACCTTACCAATAACACTATGGTCAATTTGCTTCACAAACGCGATAGGTCTAATATGGTCACTAGAATCAGTATGGTCAACCTCTTTATGGTCAACCTCCTTATGGTCAACTTCTGTATAGCCAACCTCCATATGGTCAACTGCCTTATGGAAAAAATCCACCACAATGGGGGTAGGCCCAAATTCAAAAAGGCTAGAGTACTCAGTTTGGCACATACTAGAGACCCTATACTCCACACAACCCACAATTGCCATTTTTTGGCAATTTTGGAATTGACAGATGTGTCAAGGCTTAAGAATGACCCAATACTTCACTCACTATATTGGCCTCTGGTTCCAACCAAAATTCCCAGTGATTTCCCAAAATTTGTAAGTCTAGAGAAGACGCCCAAGCACATGTTATGAATCACCACTTATGGTGTTCCTCTAACTCTTGGGTCGATGATTCTATCCGATTATGTCATTTCCAGTGCACTCTAATGGGCACTACCACCAAATGGTACATTGAGTTCCCTCGTGGTCCTTTTCAAGATTTCAATACTTTGGCTATGGATTTCCTTAGTCATTTCCAATTTCCTGTCTGGTATGAGACTAAAACCCATCTATTATATGGAATTTACATCTATGGATAAACTTTCCCTAGGTGGGTGGCTACACTTAGAACAACATAAAGAAAGTAGTTTAACCTTTTCCTATAGTAGATAGATGAGACGAAGGAACTTACTTGTAGTCTTTTGCTTCCTTGATATCTTTTGAATTTCTCTTGTCGCTCCCACTTGAACTAAATCTGCTCATAAGGTACCTGTATCAAGAGAAACAGAAACAAAAAATGATCAAAGCATACATGATCTATCTATTATAAAACAATGGAATCGAAGACATTGAAACACATAATCATCAAAGATATGAACAATAATATGAGAAAAGGAATAAACTCTTTATTAATGTAGAAGGAATATTATCACCCAATACAGTTTGATCCTATGCCACTCCTCCAGCTTCAGTCCAACCCTTGCCACATCAAAAGCACACAAATCCAACAACATGACATTTCTTCGCATGAACTCAATTCTCAAACCAACAAAATTTCCTTATAAACTTCTAATTCTAGCCCCCTGATCACTATTATGAGTGCTCAATTTATAGGAAATGGAGGTGGTTTTGTCATAAATGAGGGTATTGAATGGCCTTCCAATCTTGGAGTTAGTTTCCATGGAGAAAGGGATGAGAGGATAGGAGGTTAATGGATCCTTAGCCTATCCAATTTCGAGCTCATAGGAGGAGATAAGATATGGGATCCTTCTAGAATAATCTAGAATCAAGGAATATTCCTAGAACCCTATGCAAGTTTTGCTCAATCTCAGTCAACACAGGTCAAAGAGGGCCTAAGTGCACTACATTGCAGGACAAAATGGGCCTGATTGCTCGGCAGCGCAGTTACCCCTGACAAAGGCTGCACTGGTGTCCTAGGGAGGCATTTTAGCAAGGATTCAAGCCAGGAAACTTTCTTATAAGGAAGCATTCAATGATTTGACTTGTCTAGGGCATCTAACAACTGAATTAGGGTTTGAAGTGACATAATAGTACTAATTTGAATGTCCGGCGTGATCTGCCAAAATATACCTGTAACAATTGCCCCCTAAAGCATGAAGTCGAAAATGATAATGTTGAGTGATATGCTTTATGATGTGTTGAGGAGGATATGAAGTAGACGGTGACTTGCATTGATTACAATACATAATATCATGATATCTTTGAATTTTTCATGAATTGCTGAGGGAAGGCATACCCATACTCAGCATATAAAATTTTCATTACATGTACATAAATTAGATAGTCGTCTACAGATATAGACCCATGATAGGATGACCATCTATGTAAATCCATCATACAAGTGATTTAGTACTCTCCTGAAATCATAACCCAAATGGATGAAAATAGATCCGAGGTCTTCTATCTCATCCAATCATTCAATCAAGTACAAGTCTAACCATGTGAAAATGTGATCTGAAGTCAAACATGGGAAGGCACCATCTGATTATCAGCCAATGATGTAAGCTGTTAACAGATGCGAGAGAGATCACCGATAATGATAATGATTCTCAAGGTACTATAGTACATTTTGCATGGTGTTGATGGTGAACACCATACAAAGTCTTTTAGTCGAAGGCTAGTGACGTCAACCTATTGTTGGAAGCGAGAAACTTTCCATTGATGTATGCAAGCCTCAAGGTACTGAAAGGGTGTTTCTAATTCAACTTCTTGGATAATGTGCTAATGTATAGAAGAAGAAACGTGTCGCAGGAGGGCCTTGATGTATCCCCCATCAACGACACAAAACGAGTGTAATTATTTCAAAGACAGAATGTGACTGATGACACAAGGTTCAGGAATGGTGGTCATGAAAATGAAGGTTTATGAGCATTGCAAAGGATGAAGTTTACTGAGTGACTTCTCTTGAACATGTCGGCGACACTAAATGAATTAGTAGTATTGACCCAAAACCAAAGTGATGGATGGTGTGATAGACCATAGGAATGATAACCATCAAGCAGATAACCTAACCCAAATAGTCACAGAGATGAAGTGAAAGTGTCATGTTTAAGAGCGACTTGCTACCATAAAGTGATTTATCCCTTTTCCCATTTTCCCCAGTCATTGCTTACCAGTACCTCTTTATTTTTTAACAATATTGAGGAGGATAACATACGCTTGTAGTATAATTCCACCCTTCGGGTGAATCCATCGTTCTACGAGTCTAGTGAAGGTGAAACTTGGTCTTGTCATGATGGACAAGTTTGTCGCTATTTGATGTTTTAATGAGTTTAACGATAATGAGAAATTGATCCTTTTCATGTTTAGAGAGTTTGAAAAGGGACAAAAAGAAACTCCACAAGTTCTTTTTCGTAAATTTGTCTCTCAAGTTCGAAAAAGCATAAAATAATACAAGAGAGAACCTATTGACCATGTTCGATCAACGTATTCCTTTTTCATAAGTATTCTATCTCGGTTTAGAAAAGGGTTAAACTTATACTGAGTAGATGTCATTTCCAATCCATTAACGAGCTAAAAAGGACAAGCGCTTGACAATCTTTTCATATTTTGAGAGTTTGAAAGGAGCTTAAAGAGGACTCCACTTAGAGAAATGAGTATTGTCTAGGATAGCGGTTGGTTCCGATGATGTTGGAACTTCTCAAAACATGTTGATTTATGTGAAGAGTTTGGCTATTAAGATCGCTCATTGCAATTTCTCCTCAAAAAGGGTAAAATAACTAAGTGAAAGCATATGATCAGCCAAGCAGATAGTGACGATGGAAGGAGAAAAACCATGGCTCACCTGACAGAAGAGGCTGATAGAATGGAAATCACGAGGGTTAAAATGGAGATGGGTTCATTTTTACACGAGATTGAACCATAGAGAACTATGCTTGGATTGAGTTTCATGTTTACACAAGCTTGAAATGAAAAATTATGCTTGGATTCAGTTTCATTTTTACACAAGCTTGAAACAAAAAACTATGCTTGTTCACATGCCCCCAGCATGATGAATCGATGTTGGGTGCATGCCCCCCAAGCTTCTTTACATTCACCTAAGTAGACTACTCATGGTTATCAAGTGGATGGAATGAAGGTTCATTTATGAGATCAAATGAAAGACTTGACTAGGATTTTACGAGATCTAATCAAAGACTCGAATTGGAGCTTTGCTCCAAGGGACCTTTTGTCATTTTTGAACAAGCTTGACACAAGACAAGGAACTATGCTCAGGGACCTGTTTCATTTTTTAATGAGGTTGACACAGTAAAAGAACTATCCTCATATTCCTTGTTTCATTTTTTAGCGAGCTTGACACAAGACAAGGAACTATGCTCATACCCTTTGTTTCATTGTTTAATGAGGTTGACACAAGACCGAGACCTATCCTCATGCATTTTGTTTCATTTTTTAATGAGGTTGACACAAGACTATGAACTATCCTCATATTCCTTGTTTCTATTTTTAACGAGCTTGACATAAGATAAGGAACTATGCTCATATTCCTTGTTTCATTTTTTAATGAGCTTGACACAAGGTAAGGAACTATGCTCTTGATTCTTTGATCAGGACCCATCAGAGGATAGGACTTCTAAGAAGTTCTCATCAGATGGGAGAACAATGCTCAGGAAGGGATACATAGCAAGGAGTCGATTACAGAGGTCTAGTTCCAATTCACCCAGTACATAATGCACAACATCATGGAATTGATCGTCATTTGATGTAGGCATGGAACGGGTTGCCACATAATTGACCCGTGGCAGGGAAGATACCATTGGAACAAAAGGACCATTTAGGGAAGATGGTTCACTAGAAGCCATATTTGGAAAAAAGAAATGAAAGCTAGTCAATGGTGACAATTCTGCATTCATGCAGTAAACACATGACTGGAAAGAGTGTTGAAACAATAGCTCCCATGTCATAAACATAGTTGCACCCAAGAAGTAAATTGTAATCTAAAGGGCCTAGGACTACCATCACATTGAGATAAACAATTTTTCCTCCCAAAGTAATAAGCAACTGAGGAAGGATCCCTAATGGTTAACTGGTTCCTCTGTTAAAAGCCAACAAATTCTATGTAACAGGCACAAGTGGCAGTGAACCAAGTGCTTACCAAGAAGTGGAGGAAAGGATACTCACAGATGCACCTTCATCTATAATAGTGCCATATACAATCATATTATAAACATGTACTATGATCTGGAAAGGTAGATAAGAAGGAAGACAACATCCTGCCAGTCTATTCCAATCAAAGGAAGTGACTAGACTACTTGGAGGGGGTACCATAAGAATAGGAGAATTACCCCCTTGAGTTATGAGAATGGAAGGATTTTCCTCCTGTCTTGATGGAATAGGAGGGTTGTCTCCAAGCTCATTAGAATCTAAAGAAATGAAAATAACCTAAGTGGTATCATACTCACTCTCTACGGGAAAGGTACAATTAACTGAAAGTGAAATCGAGTCAATTGTTTCCTCGACCTGTGATTGGTCAGGTATAGACTCATGGGATTCAAATTTAGAGAGAGTGGGCTTGACCAGTGGTTGATTTGGGTCAGTCACTTCATCAACTAGTGAAGGATTATGGGAGAGTATCCTGTAACCAGATGAAAGTCGTTGTTGAGAAGCAGGACAGTTATCCAACACTTTTTAGGCTTCATCCAGATAGGGACAAAGGTGAATGGGGTGATTCCCTCTGCATAACCTACAGGGAAACTTAACTTTACCCTTCTTTCCATGAACTTTACTACCACTAGTTGATGGTGTGTCACCAGCATGATCTCCAGAAGTTGATGACATAGGATGATGTGAATGAGAAGATCATTCTTCTAAGATCTAACGAATACTAGAACAATTTCGAAGAAGATGGTTTCTTGTACAAATTTTGCAAGGATATCGAAGTTTGTGAGGCTTATCAGACGGTTTCTCATCAGAATTTGCATTTGAAGTAATGGTTTCTTGGTTGCCCCCTACTGAATTTTATTCTTCTTATTCTTCTTCCCTTTCTTCTTCTTCTTATCCACCTGGTTACTAGTGTCAGTACTTTCACTAGGCAAAGAGGAAGAAGGGGAGGAAGAAACAACCATCAAAGAAGGTAAAGGGTCAACTTTAGGATCAACTAGAGGTTGATTTTGTCTAGTTGTAGGAATATTTAGTTGTGGGGCCAAGGAGGTTGAGAACAACCATACTCGCAGTTATAGACATTTTTGGGCATTGCAACCCCAATCATAAATGTCCATAAACTAAGGGATCCTAAGTCCCTAAAAGTGTTGCTTCACTACCTAAAGGAACAAGGTTAGCTGATTACATCCTCTCCCAAAAGTTCTCCACAAAAAACTACTCAGAAATGGTCAAAACTGGACCACACTAAATGCCCAGTGCAGAGGGTGTGATGCATATCACCTTCCCAGTGTAAAGGGTGTGATGCATACTGGATGGCCCCTTTGTAGGGTGCGATGGGCGAGAATGGACAAATGGCAGAGACAGTTTGCGAGGTGGAAGATCATAGAATCTTCCAAAAAATTCCCCTCTGACACTTGCCTCTTTGATTTTGACCAGGGATGAGTAAGAGATCATCAATCTCCAAGTGGAATCAAGAACTATTAGAGAGAGGACACTAATCAAAATCCCAAAAGCTGAATCACCCCCCTACAATCATCTATATATGGATCCCTCATCACAGAGATCCAGAGGCTGCAATCTTGTATCTTGTAGAGAAGTGCTATTGGTTTTTTGGTGTAACATCATAGTGTTGGGTAATCTAAGCTTTACTTGAGGTGAAGAAGGGCTTTCTTGCTAGAGGATGATGCTGGGTTAGAACAATTGGTTGTAATCCTCTTGCTATTCTTGATATTAATAAAGCTATTCAAGTTTTCCTCCAGATTTGTGTATGTTTTATTGTATATTCATTTGTGTGGTTAATACATATATGGTCCTGTGTTGTTTATGAATATAGATCTCTGTTCTTCGATAGTATTATGATGCTTTGATTCCATAGGTGCTCTCTGAAGCTGTGTAGACAAAGAAGGAGTGGCAAAGATCTATTGAGAAGGAGAGGAACCGAGCAAGGAACCAAGTGCAAGACAAAGGTTGGTGTCCTCTGTTTCCCTCTTATCTATTTTTCATAAAGGAAAACGAAAGTAGTTTAACTTGTTTCTTTCTAATATAGCTACCAGTCTTAGTGGGAATAGCAGCTCTAAGTGGACACTATTCCTGTTAACAAAATGGCGACTCTGCTGGGGAGCGAGTAGATTGTTTGTTAGTCTATTTTTGTTTGTTTTATAAACTTACAGACGGAGCCTGAAGTCAAGCTAGCTAGCCTTCAAACTACATTTTCTATGCAAGTGCAAAGTAGATCAATGCTGCTTCAGTCTATCTCTGGGTTTTGTTTATAAATTGAACAATTGATATGCAAACACTCTAATTGCCCTAAGTGGTGGCTCTAGTAACCTCCTTAGATCAACCCCTATGATTTATATTTACTGAACATGACTTACTCGGCCTAAATCCCTGAACTGAACTGCAAATTGTGATCAAAGACTGGATAAAAGTCTCCCACTAGTACCATCGCACCCTCCCTTCAAGGCAGTCTATATGCATCGCACTTCCTGTGAGCAGTAGGTGTGATGCATACTGGATTCCTTGTGTGACAGGTGCGATAGTCAAGGAAGGTTGATTTTACCTTCAAACTTTGGTTTTTCTTCACTCTTTTCAGTTTTATTCAGGAGTTTTACTGTTTGTCGTCAGTATATTGTTGGAAATAATACTGAGAGGGGGGGTGAATCAGTATTATCAAGTCAAATATTCCTTTTTCAAATCCAAATGATATACGCTACTTCAGTTAATTAAACCCGCAACTATGTAGAAGGAAACCCACGTATACTATACAAACTTATAATTTACTTTATCTTTTAGATGTTGATTGTTAATCTGTGTATCAAATAACCAATAACTAGAAACAGTAAAACAGAGCAGAAGACAATCACACACAAGAACACAAGATATAAGGTGGAAACCCAATGTGGGTGAAAACCACCTACTGCAATTCGTCTCTATCTTCTCTTTAATTAGAAACTTCTTTTTACAATTGTACTAGTGCAATCCTTTACCAGTACACAGGCGGGAACCTGCAGAGAGCTACAACCCTCTCTTGTTTTCCAGCTTCTCCTGGAAGGGAGCTACAACCCCCTTAGCTCTTGCACTAGCCAAGATACTAGTACGTAGGTACTGGCCTATAGGAGGCTACAACCTTCTCTTTCTTCCAGGGACCACGTTTCATAAATTTTCAGACTGGATCCATGAACATCAATCAATCATCAAGAATTTCTACATCAAACAATCTCCTTTTCACCAATTAGCATTGATTAAAGTAGACACTTCTCTGACAGCTGTATCCAAATCACAGTAACAGTAACCACACACCAAATCTGAACCCAGAACAAAAGATACTATCATTCAAGCTTAAAGATTATGACCCATCAATAGAACTTATCCTTCTCCTTGTGCTCAGGTTCCTTCTTTATTCAGATCCAGATCTGCACCATAACCCAATCACAGTATTCCAGATCTAGCACTTTATCAGATATTCAATAACAATTCAGATGATTCTTTTCCAAATGATCTCCTTCCTCTTTTATAGTCTTAGGCCTTTCACAATACCACGGTCCAAAACCGTAATAACACAATACCATGAACCCAATACTTGGGATCAACACTTTTGGATGCAATACCATGGACCAAAACCATAGGATCAAAACCTGTCGGACTAATACCATGAACCAACCATGAAAGTGCGTGAGATCAACACTTTTGGATGCAATACCACGGACCAAAACCATGGGATCAAAATTGTCGGACTAATACTATGAACCAACCATGAAAGTGCGTGAACTTTTCTCCACATGAAATAAACTTTTCTTTGCATAAAATTCCGTGAACTTTTCTCCACATGAAATAATTTAGTGAACTTTTCTATACATGAAATAAACCTTTCTCTGCATAAAATTCCATGAACTTTTATCCACATGAAATAAAACTTTCTCTGCATAAAATTTCGTGAACTTTTCTCCACGTGAAATAAACTTTTATAAACTTTTCTCTGCAAAAAAATCCGTGAACTTTTCTCCACATGAAAGAAACCTTTCTCTGCATAAAATTCCGTGAACTTTGCTGAACTATAATTTATCATCTGAGATGAGTGGGTTTCCATCAAGTACAACATATGTATCATAATGCCAACAATCTCCCCCTTTGGACTTGATGGAAACAACAACCAATCACTCTCCCCCTTTGACATCAAGGGCAAAGGGCAAACCAAGATAATCTCTTTCCTAGAGAAACATTCTGCTGCTCATACTCCCCCTGAGTACCTGCTGAAATCTCTGAATGAGCTCCCCTTTATATATGCCAAGGTGTACCACTCTGTCCATGCTTCCTATGAGTACATGCTGAAGTCTCTGGTTTTCTGAAGTGTGCTGTTCATGCTCCCCCTGACTATAAGCAAGCTTTGCAAAAAGATGTTTTACAAGAAAAACATGTCTCTATCATAAATGACCTTCGTATCACCAAGGACTCATACATACATCCATTTCCCAACCAAGTGGGGATACATCAAAAGTTTACACATGATAAACAAGAAAATTACATCTTTATCCTAGGCATAGTGGGGAAACCAAGATAGGCCATTACATGACCTTGACACCATAAAATAGATACATGACATAGAGATGAAATATCTGAGCCAGACTTATGAAAGTCACCAATAACTGATAGTAGCAACATCTCACAATCACCATTCATATCAACAACCTTGATTTCCTTCTATTCTTTCTCTGCCTTTGTTCCACCTGAAACCAACAACTATGAACTAGAACCAAAAGCTTCTAAGATAATGCCAACAATGCATCATTAGAAGTTTATCTGCTCCCCCTGAACCTCTACCAGATGGTCTCTGTCAAACCCATATCAGACTATCTTCAACCAGAGCCTGTCCCTTCTGATATCCATCAAGCCTCCATATACGCGACTTTCTCTGCAAAAACCGGCGTATGTACGCGGATCCTCCTCAGGCAACACGCGTACACCCATTTTTCTCTGAAGATGACAAGATTTAACAGCAGGATGATGCATCAACTACTCCCAGCTTCTGTTTGAGATATTCAAAAGTTTCCCTGGGCAGTGGTTTGGTAAGAATATCAGTAACTTATTCCTTAGAAGGAACATACTCCAATTTAACCTTTTGTTCCAACACTTGTTCCCGGAGAAAGTGATACTTGATCGGTATGTGCTTGGTCTTTGAATGCATGACTAGGTTCTTTGAAATTCTGATTGCACTTGTATTATCACATAAGATGGAGATAGGTGTAGTACAAGTAATCTAAAAATCCTGCAAGGTTTTCATCATCGAAAGGAGTTGAGTGCCGCAAGATGCAGCTGCCACATATTCCGCTTCAGCTGTAGATAAAGCAATCGAACTCTGTTTCTTGCTGAACCAAGATACTAATCTGGAACCCATAAAGAATGCACCACCACTTGTGCTCTTTCTAATCATCCACGCTTCTAGCCAATCTGCATCTGTATAAGCATGAAGAGTGAGATCTGTATCTCTAGGATACCATAAGCCATAGTTTTGAGTTCCTTGAAGATACTTGAAAATTTTCTTTACTACCTGAAGATGAGTTTCCTTAGGATTTTCCTGAAATCTTCCAAATATTCCCACTACATGCATGATTTCTGGTCGTGTACCTGTCAAATAAAGTAGACTTCCAATCATGGATCTATAGGTTGGTTGATGCACTGCTGCTGATTCATCATTTGCACTGAGACTGCATCCTATAAGCATAGGGGTACATACTGGTTTTGAATCTTCCATGCCATACTTCTTCAGAATCTGCTTGAGGTACTTGGTTTGAGACAAGAAGATACGGCCTTCATTTTGTTGGATTTGCAATCCAAGAAAGTATGTCAGTTCTCCAAGCAAAGAAATTTCGAATTCTTTCTGCATCACTAAGGAAAAGCTTTGACTCATAGCTTCTTCATTGCTTCCAAAGATAATATCATCTAAATATACAACAAGTATTAGCAATTTGTCATTTTCAATTTTTATGTAAAGATTGCTATCCGCTGATCCTTTTGAAAATCCTTGTTGATGAAGATATTTGTCCAAACGATAGTACCAAGCCCTTGGAGCCTGTTTAAGACCATAGAGAGCCTTTTTTAATCTACATACAAGATTTGGATCATTCCCAAGAATGAACACATCTGGTTGCTCAATGTACACTTCTTCTTCTAAGTCTCCATTCAGAAAAGTTGATTTCATGTCCATTTGAAATACTTTGAACTTCTAAAAGCTTGAGAGAGCAAGGAACATTCGAATGGCCTCAAGTCTAGCAACAGGAGCAAACGTTTCTTCAAAGTCTATTCTTTCTTGTTGAGCATACCCTTTACAAACAAGTCTGGCTTTGTTTCTAATAACTTCCCCATTTTCATTCAACTTGTTCTTGAAGATCCATTTTGTCCCTATGACATTCTTATCTTTTGGTCTAGGGACCAACTCCCAAGAGTTGTTCTTTTCGATCTGCTCAAGTTCTTCATCCATTGCCTTGACCCAGAATTCGTCTTTGCATGCCTCTTTTACATTTTGTGGTTCAGTGGAGAGCAATGCCAAATAGCTTGAGGCTTCTGCAATTGTTCTTCTTGTTTGAACACCTACCTCCTTTTGCCCCAAAATTTGTGATTCTGGATGATTCTTTTGAACATATCTAGAAGGAGTCTTTTCTTCTATCCTTATTTGTTCCTCTGGCTCCTCATGGGTTTCTTCTTCATGGGTCTCTTCTTCATCATCTGTCTGATTTGGAGAGTAGTCTTCATCCTCTTCGGTATTTTCATGATTTACTTGCCTAGGGATGTATCCTTTTTCATCAACCACTACATCAATGTTGTCAACAATTCTTCCAAGTCTTTTATTATAACACTTATACGTTTTGTTGTAGGGAGAATAACCAAGGAGAATACCTTCATCTGTTCTGGGTTCAAGTTCACCAAGTGTTGGAAATAATACTGAGAGGGGGGGGTGAATCAGTATTATCACATTAATAAAACCTTTTCATTTCCAAAACTCTGATTCATATATGCTACTTCCACAACTTCTTATGATTAAGTTAATTGATCTTCAATGAGTGCATTAGAACATTATCAACCATATTATCAGTTAACAGATGCAGTAACATAGAATAGATCATCACACATAAGGCACACACATGAACACCATGATATAAGGGGGAAACCCAATGCGGGAGAAAACCACCTGCTGCAAGTCATCTCAATCTTCTTCTTAATAAGAAAATCCTTTTACAATATTTTGTACTGGTGCAACCTTATACTAGTACGGGAGCTACAACCGCCTTTGCTCTTGTACTAGCCGATCCATTTACTAGTACGCAGGCTACTACCTGCTACAATGCTCCAAAGATTTCCTTTAGCTCTTGTACTAGATTAGATACTAGTACGTAGG
>APFE030984506.1:62640-115239 GCA_000404065.3 Pinus taeda
CTAGGTTCAAGTTTGCCAAGTTGTTCATCATTATTCTTAATATAGCATTTGCTTCCAAAAATTTTGAAATGCTTTATCAAAGGTGTCTCACCATACCAGAGCTCATGAGGAGTTTGAGTGATGTTCACTCGGACATTTGTTTTGTTGAGAATAACAATCGCAGCAAATACAGCTTCACCCCAGAAGGTCGCGGGAGTTCCAGACTCATCAAGCATAGCACGTGCCATTTGTTGAACGGTTCTGTTCATCCTTTCCACTACATTTTGCTGAGGAGTTCTAGCTGTAGAGAATTCCCTTCTTATTCCATGTTCTTCACAGTAATCAAAAAATTCATTTGAGGTAAACTCCCCACCTCTGTCACACCTGAGGCACTTAATTTTGTGATCTGATTCGTTTTCAGCCAAGGCTTTGAAAGATTTGAATTTTTCAAATGCTTTGTCTTTGTGCTTCATAAGTCCTAACCAAACCATCCTGGAGAAGTCATCAATGAATAATATAAAGTATTCTTCTCCCCGAGGTGACCTTGTCCTAAATGGTCCACATACATCTATATGGACTAGCTCAAGAGGCCTGCTAGCTGAACCTTCCTTCTCAAGGAAGTTAGTTCTAGTATGTTTACCAAACTGACATGATTTGCATATAGTGTTGTCAGGAATTTTGATATCTGGAAGACCACGAACTGCCTGGTACTTGCATTCTTTCCTTATTTGAGAGAAGCTTAGATGCCCCAACCTCCGGTGCCATAACCAGTGTTCATCATCCTTGCTCAAATAGGATTGTTGTTGTCCTTATTCAAATATGTATAAATTATTTAGAGTTCTTCTGCCTTTGATCACTGTTCTTCCTATATCAAGATCACGAACATTACACCCATCTGATCGAAATATTACCTCAGTTCCATTATCGCACATCTGACTGACACTCAATAGATTATGCTTCAAGCCATCAACATACAAAACATTTCCAGCTTTGACCTTTTCTTTTAATTGAGCGGTGCCTTTTGCTTTTATGACTGCAGGGGTATCATTTCCAAAAGAAACCTTCTTTCCCTTTTCTAAAACACTATATGATTCAAGTTTTTCTTTATCACCCGTCATATGCTTTGAACATCCACTGTCAATGTACCATTGATTTTCTTGACCTTCTGCATATAAAGCTATCCCACATCTTTCTGGTTGCGGTTCCTTCATTCTCCATGTTCTGGCGCTTGAGGTTTCTTCCTTCTGAGTTGTCTTCCAAAACCTACTCCTGCATTCATAATCTTCATGACCAAATTTATTACAAATAGAACATTCAATTTCATTTTCAAGGGCGAAAAAGTTGTTATGGGTCCTTTTTGTGATTCCAGTCATACTTTTTTTTTTTGAGATTCTCTAGTCATGATTGTCTTATAGGCAACACATTGAGTTGCTTTGTGGCCAGAGTTATGGCAAGAGAAACATTGGCCATTGAAGAAACTCCTCCGATTATCAAATATTCCTGTCAAATGCTTGTAGTTTCTATTGTCATCCATTCTTGAGGAAAATTGAGAAGATTTTACCTGTGGTTGGTTGTAGCTTTTGTTCATCCTTAAGTTGGATTGCCCCTTATTTACCTGGTAGTCTTTGTTTATCCTTGATGTAATTCGTCCCTGTTTTACCTAGTGATCTCCATTGGCTTTTTCTAATTCCTCCTTGCTGCATCGAGATAACTCTTTGAGGTGGATGCTTGAGATGCTTCTCCATTATACCTTAGACCAGTCTTGATTGGAGGAGAATGCTGTACATTGATAATCTCGTCCAGAGTTTCAAATCCTTTAACAAATTTAAGATTAAGAACCTTTTTTTTCTCAATTACTTTTCTAAGGCCAACAATTTCACATTCTAACTTCTCAAGAAATTTTTCTTTTTCATCAAGTTGGAATTGCAGAGTATCAATGATCATATTCTTTTCTTCTAAACATATTTTGAGTCTAGAAATCTCTTCATAAAAGCCATCCACATCTATAGCATCCATGTAATCATCATCTTCAAAAGCCATTAAAAGTTTATAATTATTACCTCGTTCATCTTCATCACTATTTGAAAATCTATCACTATCTTCATGAGTGTAATAGATTTTCTTGTTTGCATTCTATTTCTTGTTCCATCTAATAGATTCTTTCCCCTTCTCAATCTTATCCTTATGAGGAAATTTTGCAACATAGTGACCGACTCTTCCACAAGAAAAGCATTTGAAAGGTAACTTACCTCAGAATCTTCCAGTACCCCGTTGAAGGTTCTTGACAAAATTTGATTCTTCCTCTTCTTCTGATATGTGACCTAACTCATAGTAATCTGCTTTGCCTGAAGCCTTGAAAGTAGCTTCTCTCCTGTCTGATGGTCCTCCTTTCCTCATTTCATAAGCAGTCAGAATTCCGTGCAATTGTGACATGGTAAGATTTCATAGATTACCCTTTTCTTCTATTGCAGAAACTTTAGATTCAAACCTAGGAGACAAAGATCTTAGAACTTTTTCAACCACAACAACCTCTTTTATTTCTTCACCCAAGTTTTTCATACAATTGACAATCTCATCTACACGAAGGAAATAGTTTAGCCACACTTTCATCATTATGCATTCTAGCTTTTCATACTGAATTCTGAGGGTTTGAAGTTTGCTTGTTTTACCTGATCATCTCCTTCATAGCTCAGTACAATCTTGTCCCATATTTCTTTTGCGGATTTATACTGCATAACCTTGACAAATTCGGATTGAGATAAACATCCTAATAGAGTATTGACTGCCTTTGCATTTGTTTCATATTTCTTCTTCTCAGCCGGATCTGTTGGAGTCGCTGATGGAAAAGTATACCATGTATCTATGATATCCCAGAATTCTATACCAAGAGATTGAAGATAGGTAGTTACTCTTACCTTCCAATATATGAAGTTTGTCCCATCAAAAACCGGTGGCCTGATCGATGCTTCTCTCTCGTAGTTGCTCATGATGATGGATCTTCCTTCAAGTGATCAAGCTTCTTCAGAAGGACCTTCTCTGATACCAATTGTTGGAAATAATACTGAGAGGGGGGTGGGGGGGTGAATCAATATTATCAAGTCAAATATTCATTTTTCAAATCCAGATGATATACGCTACTTCAGTTAATTAAACCCGCAACTATGTAGAAGGAAACCCGCGTATACTATGCAAACTTATAATTTACTTTATCTTTTAGATGTTTATTGTTAATCTGTGTATCAAATAACCAATAACTAGAAACAGTAAAATAGAGCAGAATACAATCACACACAAGAACACAAGATATAAGGTGGAAACCCAAAGTGGGTGAAAACCACCTGCTGCAATTCATCTATATCTTCTCTTTAATTAGAAACTTCTTTTTACAATTGTACTAGTGCAGTCCTTTACTAGTACACAGGCTACAACCTACAGAGAGCTACAACTCTCTCTCGTTTTCCAGCTTCTCCTGGAAGGGAGCTACAACCCCCTTAGCTCTTGCACTAGCCAAGATACTAGTACGTAGGTGTTGGCCTACAAAAGGCTACAACCTTCTCTTTCTTCTAGGGACCACGTTTCATAAATTTTCAAGCTGGATCCATGAACATCAATCAATCATCAAGAATTTCTGCCTCAAACAATCTCCTTTTCACCAATTAGCACTGAATCAAGTAGACACTTCTCTAACAGCTGTATCCAAATCACAGAAACAGTAACCACACACCAAATCTGAACCCAGAACAAAATATACTATCATTCAAGCTTAAAGATTATGACCCATCAATAGAACTTATCCTTCTCCTTGCACTTAGGTTCCTTCTTTATTCAGATCCAGATCTGCACCATAACCAAATCCCAGTATTCCAGATCTAGCACTTTATCAGATATTCAATAACAATTCAGATGATTCTTTGCCAAATGATCTCCTTCCTCTTTTATAGTCTTAGGCCCTTCACAATACCACGGTCCAAAACCATAATAACACAATACCATGAACCCAATACTTGGGATCAACACTTTTGGATGCAATACCACAGACCAAAACCATAGGATCAAAAACTGTCGAACTAGTACCATGAACCAACCATGAAAGTGCATGAGATCAACACTTTTGGATGCAATACCATGGACCACAACCATAGGATCAAAAACTGTCGGACTAATACCATGAACCAACCATGAAAGTGCGTGAACTTTTCTCCATATGAAATAAACTTTTCTCTGCATAAAATTCTGTGAACGTTTCTCCACATGAAATAAACGTTTCTCTGCATAAAATTCCGTGAACTTTTCTCTACATGATATAAACTTTTCTATGCATAAAATTCCGTGAACTTTTCTCCACATGAAATAAACCTTTCTCTGCATACAATTCTGTGAACTTTTCTCCACATGAAATAAACTTTTATAAAATTTTCTCTGCATAAAATTCTGTGAACTTTGCTGCACTATAATTTATCATCTGAGATGGGTGGGTTGCCATCAAGTACAACATATGTATCATAATGCGAACATATATCTCTATGGAAACCCTCTTCTCTTCCATCATTCCGCCTCCATTGTGCAAAGAATTGTAAGTGCTTTTATGTATTGTGCGCCATTTCCAGTTCTCTTTTACAAAGAAGTAGCATAAATAGACTGTCATTTCTTGATCTGAAAGTGTCCCAAGTGTCGTTTTCAATCATAGAAGAGAATCCCATTGTTCTTGATACTCGATTGTACTGTTACTCTTGTATGTGATTTGAATTGGTAGTTTTTCAAGTGTCGAAAACAATTTTCATTTCGAAATTGCAAAGTGTTGTCCTTATCTTCACTTCATTTTGAAAAAGAAATTTGTTAGTATTGTTGCTTTGGAAAATAATTCATATTTTAATTTAGCGTTCTTCTTGTCATTCATACATTAAGAAGGCTGAAAACAAATACATGCATGTGCATTTGCATTGAGACTGCTTGGTTTGATTTAGGACAATGCATTTAGTGTGTGCTCTGTGCTCTTTGTTGAAAGACCCTCAGTTCTCTTTCCTTAGTAGCTAGGATTTTCATTTCCAAAAGAAGATTAAACATTTTTTTATTATCTTAGACTGCATGTTAGGAATTGTATACACATCACGCAGTGAACCTGAAAGGCAAATTTTTAAACAAGATAAACTATAAAATAAATTTAATGAATCTAAAAACGCTTTGGAACCTAACGCACAACAGCTAGAAGTCTAGGCTAGAGACGTATTCCAGCGTTGTAAAACCTAGTAACTATTGTTTTCATTGTTGGTTGGGTGATTCCTCCACTTTGAGATGACAAGTGCCAGTATAGACTTGTTCTCCCACGTACCGTCGAGCATATATTGGGAGACCACAATAGGCTATATTCTTTATCCTTAGGAAGCCATGTCTACCGCCCTATCAATCACAATGCACTGAACACAGCGTTCAAGAAGATTGACTGCCATACTGTAAAAAGTATTTTGTAGTTTTGCAATTGGTTTGGTAATCCCTACCTAGATTTCCAAAGAAGTCTCTTTCATTCCTTTTCAAACTCCTTAAAGGAAAAGTTCCATCTGAGCACTTTCCACTTCAGGCTCATTCAAAATCGAAGGCAACTAGAGTCATCTTTTGTTTTTTCTTGACTCTTAAAAATTGAAAAAACAAATTGTGTCAAAGCATCTAAAATATATTTTAATCGGAATAACATCACAAGTTCCCTCGTTGGTCTTTAGGTTGAGAAAAATGGAGTCTACCAACCAAGGCTTCCCCTTGGAGGAATCCTAGTCCTTTCTCCTCTTGGGGAGATGTTAGTTCACCCCATATGGCCACATTGTCACTTCCAGGGTTGACGATTGGTTTGCCGTTATGGCTCTTCTCTACCTCTGTCGCAAAATACCATGATTCCTGAACAGTCAAGTCAACAACTAGGTGATACTAGAGTTATCCCCCAACCTTCCACTTCATCCATTTCTCCCTCTCCTCCTTCCTCTTCGCTTTATGAAGCTGGTAAAGATAAAGATCAAGTAACTGAGAAGAAGGAGAAGCGGAAAGAGAAAAAGGAAAAGAAGAAGAAGGAGCCAAAAGCAAAAGGGGGCAACCATGTGTCGTCTAGCGAAAATCCTCACACTGCACCGTCTAAACCTAAATCTCCATGTGTCATTTGCAAAGGAGATCACTATCATCGAGATTGTCCTTGCATCCCCCGGATCTTAAGGGACTGGTATCCTCGCTTGCACAATCCGATGTCGTTAACATCTGATGATCATGTTGAAAGTACATCGTCAACTAGTGAAAGCGAAGTATCTGGACAAAAAAGGAATCGCAAATTTCCTTGTAAACTGTGTGAAGGCGATCACGCTGTCCACCATTGTCCCTTCCTAGACGAAGACAAAAGTGTTTTGGATGACCGTCCTGCTTCATTGCTACAGCTCCCTCCTGGATATAAGAAACTCTTGCCGAGTCCACCACTGGTTGAAAATCGGATTGACATGCCGTTGTGGTCGGTCAACGTGTCTATCATTGAAAATGAACCCTCTAAATCCATACCTGATGAAAGTCAAAAGGTTGAGGCGACAGTTGACCCGGTTTTTCCTTCAAAGGGATCATCTTCGAATGATACCATCACTGAAGAGAAAGAGAACGACAATGTTCAAATTATTTTCATAAACACAGACTCCGATGAACTTGGGGGCAGTCTACCCGTTCCTTTACTGCAGGAAGGAAGTTCATCAGAGTCGTATCCGGCTGTATTCGGTCCCACCTCTAAGTAACCTAGCTGTTTCATTTGATTGGAATCTACTAGGCAGACCCCGTTTACCAGCTAGTGTACCATTCTGAATCATTATACAAGCTTACCGAATGGTCATGGCTGGTACCATCATAGATGAAGGGGCTTCTATGAGTATCCTTTCCTCAACTGCTTGGAAATCACTTGGTTCGCCATCGCTTCTGCCTAAAATGAGAAATCTGACAGGCTTTGACAAAGGAACCGGTCGACCGTTAGGGATCCCTCCCAATGTGCCCATTACTTTGAGAAGGAAAACCATTCACACGAACATTATGGCAGTCCAAGGACCTATAGATTATAATCTACTCCTTGGATGTGACTATATTTATTGCATGGGAGCTGTCGTCTCCCCACTCTTTAGATTAATGTGTTTTCCGCATGAAGGCAGAGTGGTCGATCTCGTAGACCAGCTGTCATTCCACAGTTCAAACATAGAAAATAGTCAAATTCCATCCCTAAATGGTATTTTCACGCAAGGAATGTCTCATCAATCTCCAGTCCGTCCACCTGATGAGCGCGAGTGATTTAGGAGGATATGGCTAAAACCCAGGGGGCATGCACCCTAGCCTGCTTCGGCAGGGAAACTCTAGGTATAAAGTAGGTTTCCACGGAGGAAGATGACTGGTCCGACACCCATCCTTACAGGAAAAGGGAGTTAGACCAGAATAATATTCTCTCGTCAAGGTTAGGAGGTTGGGATTTAGATCCACCCTGATCCAGATGGACTAAGCCAGGAAGTGTTTCTATCTGCAACATGGATAACATCTATCTTGCAAAAGTAAGAGCTTCTATATGGTAACCTGGAAATTTTTCATTATACCTGGGGGCATGCAAACCTTTTTGCATGCAAGCGAAGAGTGACCATTTATTTTTTAAATTTTTAGGTCCTCTGACCCTTTAAACTCGTAGGGTTGGTCTTTTCCTAGCTTGCATAAAGAAAGGATCCAAGGCAAAGCTTTAAAAGGTGCAAGCTCCATAAAAAATGGCATCTTAGATGAGATATCCTTATTATATAATGAGCACGAGCAGTTTTAACGTGGAATTCAAGCTCGTTAAAAAATAAACATAAGGAATGAGCAAATGTTTCCCCTAGAGTTTAAGCTCATTAAAAAATGAACCGATCCCCAGTAAATAACCATTGTGCATGCATTATCATTAGCTTTTGAGCCTTGGTCGTGTTCTCATCATCACCTCCACTCTGTTTTAGCTGATCATTCACCTCCATTTGATTGTTTACCCCTTTCGAGGAACATCTACGAAGAGTGATTCTCTTAGCCATCCTTGTGACACTACCGTGATTGGAAAATTCCAAACCTTACCTGGAAGCAGCCACTACCCGAAATCATCACTCGTTCCTCAGAAAATGAGTCTCCTTTAAGCTCTTTTCAACTGAATCATAAAATATCAAAAGATTGCTGAGCGATTAGCCTCTCTGGCTCGTTAAAGTCATTGGAAGTGCTATCCCTCATCTAGATTTTAATCTTTTTGGACTTGAGGGATTATTACACAAAAAGATCGAGCGCTTGTCTTTTTCGACTCATTAAAACTATCGAAAATTCATCCCTTTCGTATTATTTTACGGTTTTTTAGACTTAAGGGATTATATGATGAAAAATAATCATTGGATTTTCCTTTACATCCTTTTCAGACTCTCTAAAATTGAAAAGGACTGAGTTATCTTTGTCGTTAAACTCGTTAAAACCTAATAGCGTCAAACTTGTCCAAATGGACGAGAACAAGTTTCACTGTCACTAGGCTCGTTAAAACATAGCGATAGGTTCACTCGAAGGGTGAATTATAGAGTAAGCATATGTTATCCTCCTCAAGCTTGACAAAAATAAAGAGGTACTGGTCAGCAATGAATCGGGAAAATTGGGAAGAAAACTTGAAGAAACTTTATTTGTAGCAAGTCGCTCTTGAACATGACACATTCTCTCCGCATCTGAGTCGGATTGGGTTGTTCTGTTCACTGGTCATATCACCATTGGTCCGTCACACCATCCATATTTGGGGTTAATGCTACCAGTCCATTGTCAGTGTTGCCGATATGTTCAAGAGAAGTCGCTCAGAGAATTCACCTGTGTCTCATCGGCTGCAATACATTCATGCTCCATTCTTTCATGACCGCCACCCTGAACCCTATATCATCATATCGTTTTAACCTCCAAAATCATCTGCTCCATTCCATGTCGTAGATGTGGGATTAATTAAGGCCCTCCTATGACGAGTCACTTCTTGTCGACGTCAGCTCATTATCCAAGAAGTTGACTTAGGAACAACCCCTTTCAGTACTTTGAAGCTTGCATGCCTCAATGGCAAGTTTCTCACTTTCAGCAACAGGTTTGCATCAATGGCCTTCGACTGAGAGATTTTGCGTGGTGTTCAATGCCAAGTCCTTTTTCACACCATGCGAACTATACTGTAGTACCTTGAGGGTCATTGTCATTATTGGTCACTCCTCTCACGCTTTTTAACAACTTACATCATTGGCTGGTAATCAGGCGATGTCTTTCCATGTTCGACTCCAGAACATTTTTCACATGGATCGACTTGTACTCCGAGTGAAGATGGAACGATTTTTGATGATCCCAGATCTAGTTTCATCCATCCAGGTTGCGATATATTCAAGAATATAAATACATCAAATGTACATCATTGTCGAATAGATGATCATCCAAATCAAAGGATGATGACTCCATCTGAATCATCAGTCTGCTACACAGACAGTTGTCTGTCCTATGTACATGAAAGTGAATTTATAAAGCTGAGCATGGGAATGCTGGCCTCAGCAAGATCATGAAAAATATTATGAAGATAATGTATTGTATTGTATCTTATTACAGGTCACCTCCCAACTCGAAAAAACTTTGGATCCTCATGGTAAAGCATTTCACTCGACATCAAAAGATTAATGACCTCATGCTTTAGGGGGCAACGGTTATAGACATTTTTGGGCACTGCAACCCCAATCATAAATGTCCATAAACTAAGGGCTCCTAAGTCCCTAAAAGTGTTGCTTCACTACCTAAAGGAACAAGGTCAGCTGATTACATCCTCTCCCAGACGTTATCCACAGAAAACTGCTCAGAATGGTCAAAACTGGACCATACTGAATGCCCAGTGTAGAGGGTGCGATGCATATCACCTTCCCAGTGTAAAGGGTGTGATGCATAGTGGATGGCCCCTCTGTAGGGTGTGATGGGAGAGAATGGACAAATGGCAGAGACAGTTTGCGAGGTGGAAGATCGAATTTTCCAGAAATTTCCCCTCTGACACTTGCCTCTCTGATTTCAACCAAGGATGAGTAAGAGATCATCAATCTCCAAGTGGAATCAAGAACTATCAGAGAGAGGACACTAAACAAAATCCCAGAAGCTGACTCACCCCCCTACAATCATCTATATATGGATCCCTCATCACAGAGATCCATATGCTGGAATCTTGTATCTTGTAGAGAAGTGTTGTTGGTCTTCTGGTGTAACATCATAGTGTTGGGTGATATAAGCTTTACTTGAGGTGAGGAAGGGCTTTCTTGTTGGAGGATGATGCTGGGTCAGAACAATTGGTTGTAATCCTCTTGCTATTCTTGATATTAATAAAGCTATTCAAGTTTTCCTCCACATTTGTGTATGTTTGATTGTATATGCATTTGTGTGGTTAATACATATCTGGTCCTGTGTTGTTTATGAATATAGATCTCTATTCTTCGATAGTATTATGCTACTTTGATTCCACAGGTGCTCTCTGAAGTTGTGTAGACAAAGAAGGAGCGGCAAAGATCTATCGAGAAGGAGAGGAACTGAGCAAGGAACCAAGCGCAAGGCAAAGGTTGGTGTCCTCTGTTCCCGTCTTGTCTATTTTTCATAAAGGAAAACGAAAGTAGTTTTAACTTGTTTGTTTCTAAGATAGCTACCAGTCTTAGTAGGAATAGCAACTCTAAATCGACACTATTCCCGGTAACAATGGCAAGCCGATGGTAAGTCCTGGTAGGGAAAATGTAGCCATATAAGGATCACTAATATTTCTGAAAGCAGGAAAAGGACTAGGATTCCCATCAAAAGGAATTCCTTGAGTGGTGGACTCCGGAGTTGTTACCATATGTATCAACCTAAGATAAAATAAGGAGTAATGTGGAGTATTTTATTTGTGGTCAATTAATTTTATTTTAATCAATTAACATAACAAAACAAAATAGGGATAATGTAGGCAAAATGATTACCAAGTAATTGTGAACTGCAATATACTGGCTCAGTAAACCAAGGACTTATTATACATGCAGGCAATGTCCCCGAATGTTGTTTTTGGTGTATCATAGTGTACAAGGCAGCCGACTCAGTTACCTAAGGATGGATAGCAACCTAACGTAGTCCTCCCATATATACTCAAAATTACATGGAGGCCCAATCTGTGTTAGCATTGTCTAATGCAAAACTAGATAGTGAGAGCATTCCTTTATACTTTTCATACTATAACACTGCCCTATATACCCAAAGGTACATGGGCGAGCTACGATATACTTAAGTACATGGAATGAGGTATCGCACTCGGAATGTATCATAGACAATTAATGACAACTACTATGTCTTATGATGCCAGAACACGTCTCTAGCCTAGAAACTCTAAATGTTATTTGTTAGGTGACAATGCTCCATTAGGTTAATTGAGATAACTTTTAAGTTGATCTTGATTAAGAGTTTCCCTTTCAGGTTCACCACGTGATGTCTTTGAAATTCCTAGAATGCAACTATGATGAGAAACATTCTTTTCATTTTATTTGAGCAATGAAAACCTTAACGACAAGGGATAGAGCAATCAGAATGTTTAATCAAAGAGCATAGAGCACATCTAATGCAATTTCCCTATACTATTCCTACAAGCACACACAAACCTATAGATGCATAATGCAAGTTTTTCTTTTCATTTCCCTTGATGTTTAGATGAAAAAAGGAAACTAAATGCACATACAATCAATTAATACTTTTCACAAGAAACAAAGACTTTACGACGATTCCTTTTTCAAGGAAATGAAGGCTTTACGACACTTCCTTTTTAGAAAAGATTGATCGATATAAACTAAATTTGACAATGAATTGATAATGTAAAGAAATCACTTTAAGAAAAACTAAACAATCAAGGTCAAAGTAGGGCTAGAAGAGGAAATTCAAATTGATTTAAAAACCATAACAATCATTGATCATTCAACAAACAGCTTTAGAAGAAAACTTGGAAAAATCCAATTCAAAAGTGGGGTTTTTGGCTTAAGGAGGATCAATGCAGGTTTGAGTGGGAGAGACTGCGCTATAGAGCACTATCTCTAAGCCAAGGGTGCTTTGTAGTGCACTATCCCCTAACGAAGCCTGTGTTGGTGCTAGAGAGGCCAATCAAAAGACATCTAAGCACAATTTTTTAACTAAAAACACTTCAGAAATGTTGAAATAAGACAATGAAGTCAAGAAAAGTCTACTAGGATGTAATATGATGAGGCTAAGCCACTAGGAACGATAGTCATTGCCCAGTATGTTTCCAATTTTTTATATGGAATTTTCATCTACAAATAAACACATTTTCCCTAGGTAGGTGGCTACACTTAGAACAACAGAAAGAAAGTAGTTTAACCTTTTCCTATAGTAGATAGATGAGATGAAGGAACTTACTTTTAGTCCTTCGCTTCCTTGATATTTTTTGAATTTCTCTTGTCTCTCCCACTTGAACCAAATCTGCTCAAAAGGTACCTGTATCAAGAGAAATAGAAACAAGAAATGATCAAAGCATACATGATCTATCTTCTATAAAAAATAGAATCAAAGACATTGAAACACATAATCATCACAGATATGAACAATAATATGAGAAATGGAATAAATTCTTTATTAATGTAGAAGGAAGACTATCACCCAATACAATTCGATCATGTGCCACTCCTCTAGCTTTAGTCCAACCCCCGCCACATCAAAAGCAAACCAATCCAGCAGCATAACATTGCTTGACATGAACTCAATTATCAAACCAATAGAATTTCCTTACAAACTTTAGATTCTAGCACCCTGATCACTATAATGAGTGCTCAATTTATAGGAAATGGAGGTGGTTTTATCATAAATGAGGGTATTGAATGGCCTTCAAATCTTGGAGTTAGTTTCCATGAAGCAAGGGATGAGAGGATAGGAGGTTAATGGATCCTTATTCTATCCAATTTCGAGCTCATAGGAGGAGATAAGAAATGGGATCCTTCTAGAATCATCCAGAATCAAGGAATATTACCAGAACCCTATGCAAATTTCACTCAATCTCGCCCAACACAGCTCAAAAAGGGCCTAAGTGCACTGTAGTGCAAGCCAGAATGGGTCTGCCTGCTCTGCAGTGTAGTTACCCCTAACCAAGGCTATGCTGGTGTCCCACGGAGGCATTTTAGCAAGGCTTCAGGCCAGGATACTTTCTTAGAAGGAAGCATTCAATGAGTTGACTTGTCTAGAGCATGTAACAACTAAATTAGGGTTTGATGAGTCCTAATAGTACTGATCTGAATTTCGATAGTGATGTGCCCAAATAGACCTATAACAAGGTTGGAATACTCGTTTTGGCATATACCAGAGACCCTATACTCCATACAACCCACAATTGCCATTTTTGGCAATTTTGGAATTAACAGATGTGAAGGCTTAAGAATGACCCAAAACTTCACTCACCATATTGGCCTTTGGTACCAACCAAAATTCCTAGTGATTTCCCCAAATTTGAAGGTAAATCTAGAGAAGACCCCCAAGCACACATTATGACTTACCACCTATGGTGTTCGTCTAACACTTGGGTCGATGATTCTATCTGATTATGTCTTTTCCAGTGCACTCTAATGGGCACTTCCACCAAATGGTACATTGAGTTCCCTCATGGTGCTTTTCAAGATTTCAATACTTTGGCTATGACTTTCCTCAGTCATTTCCATGAATGGAGGCATAGACATTGTCTCATCAAATTCAATACCTCGGATCATATTTTGACTGAATGGTTCACTAAATCATTCATCCCTCCTATTGCTAAAGACATAGCCATATGTGGTTGTGTAACTGAGGAACAAACTATTGCTTGTGCCCAGTATCTGGATTTGGTTTGTTCACAATCTGGCACATTATATGAACTCTTACCTAGTGCTGAGAGAGCTTCAACTGACCCTGCCTCTTCTAAACCCATAGATTCACCACCTATCGATGGCATCATTGGATCTATGGCTCAGCAGTCTAGTAATACTCCAACTACCTCTTCAAAGCATAAATATACTCCGGTCACTACAACTCCTAATACTGTTGATAATCCTAAGAATCTTGGTAAAGCATCATAGGTAAATGTTTTCCAGTCTACCGCAACAGATAAATCCTCGAAAGGTAAGAAGAAGGGCAAAGGAAAATCTAAACAAGGCACCCTAAATAGGATTCCCAAAAACTGTCAGCTAGCGATACACCCAAACTAAATCCTAAGTATCCTTGTCATATTTGTGATGAAGATCATTACACTAAGGATTTCACCAAAAGTGTTGAAGTAAGTTGTTTTCTAAAAGATACTACAGGGACGTCGACTGTGCTGAAGGAAAATTTCCTGTCTCAATAACCACAATTGGTAGACCAACCCCATGCTAAAACCTATGGAAGCTCTCAAGTGTTTATGAGTGGCTTGGAACAAATTTTTGTAGCCATGAGATCAAAATATTATCCACCTCCTGAGAAACTTGTGGTGGAGAAATATACCACTGACGTACTCTCTTCCTCCACTTCACGCAGTTCCGGTCCTCTCCATATCGAGAAACCTAGCAATGATTCTTATAATTCGAATGTGCGAGCTGCCCAACACTACAACATTGTAGAAGACTTGGATCAAGTACCCTTGGTGATGTCATCTTTGGAATTCCTTCAGATGTGTTTGTCACAAAGGAAGGCTTTGCTATCCACTATTGGAGGAATTGATCCCGCATATTCTGGTTTGATTACTTTTAATCTTGAAAACCATGTTCCTCACTTTCCACCTCAACTTTCTTTTCTCATACAATTTTTTATGGGAAATAATATCCACCAAACTATTGTTGATGAAGGAGCCTCCACATGTATCATGTCCATATCATGTTGGAAATCCATTGATTCCCCTCCTCTCAACCAATCTTCGAACACTTTAGAAGCTTTTGATGGCCGAGGTTTCCGCCCATATGGTATTCTCAACTCCTTACCCATTCAGTTGGAAGGAAGGATGGTCAATTTAGAAGTCAAGGTTGTTAACACCAATCTCAATTACAACCTTTTACTTAGTCAAAGCTAGACTCATGCAATGTTTTGTGTGATCTCATATCTTTTCCGTGTAATCTGCTTTCCCCACTAAGGTAAAGTTGTCACTATTGATCAATTGGATTTCTTTTCCTCTGATTCTTCAATAGATAATGTGCCTTATGTTGGGAAAACCAAAATTCCTTACGAAAGTGTTAGAGAAGGCCTTTTCAAGGACCCTTCCTTAATGGGAACTATTTCCCTTCCTCCTCCCTCGAACATTGCCTCAATTAACATGATATCATCTAATTATGACCCATGGATCATTCATAGTCCTAACTAGATCAATGATTTTGGTGACGCCATGCCGCTTAGCCCAGTTGAGAAAGATTATCAAACTGTCCTTTTGGCTTTTGTGGCTGCAGCCATAACCCATGATTGATTGAAATTTTCCCTAGACTCGTACCTACAAACTCCTTGGCTTGGTTCTTCTGATTCCAAAGATCCTTTGAATGATATGTTCTTGACTAACGAAAGCATTGATCCCTCTTCATGAGGCTTTTTCCCTGGGTTCTTACCATTCGGCCATTTTCGAAATGGGGCACTGATTTTCTGACTCGTAACCCTCACTCACCCCAGGGCCATGGGGGTATTGTCATTGTTGTGTATCATTCCACTAATTGGCCGAGTCGATGATTAAATATCATGCCAATGATGAAACTATGATTTTATCCTCTTTTGATCAATTAAGAAAGTCTCGAAATGTGCTCCATCTAAGAAATATTATGCCTAGATTTTGCATAGATACCTTGTACATTAGTGTATTTTTCATTAGTGTGCAGTTTTTGGTGTGAATATTTGCATTTTTGCAAACATGTTTTCCTTGCTTACCACGTGTTCCACTTGGTTTGGAGATGTTGATGAACCTTCTTCCTCACATTGGTTTCATTGATCGTGCTTTCCATGGTACACAAAATCTCTCTTCCACTACATGGGCACTCTATGCTCCCAATGACATGTTAGTGAGTTTACAGGGAATATGTATGGGTCCTACAACTAACAATATTGCCGAATATAGTGTGGTTGTTGAACTATTGTCAGAATCTATTTCTCTTGGTATTAGGGCATTAGTTGTTAAACTAGATTCACAACTCATTGCATTATAGTTAAACGAGCATTATTCTGTCAGAAACCCTAATATTTTAAGAATGTACTTACGTGTTTGTCTCTTGGAAAGAAATTTTGATTACATTACTGATCGACATATTCTGAGACATCTAAATACATTAACAAACACAATGGCAAATCATGTATTAGATAGACATGTGCTACACATGTAAAAATAAAACCATCACATAGTAGGAACAATAGATATAACAGGTAAAACATGCACACATATATATATATATGGAGAGAGAGATAGATAGAGAGAGTTTGCAAAATTTATGTTACATTAAAATATCAAAATCTGCGTTCTAAGACACATGATTTCTCGAGCCTACATAAGTGTAGAAAATGAAAACTAGAGATATATGTATCTGCTAACATGGTGCTCATGGTAGCGTGAAACAACTTTGATAACTCGATTCAACAATCGATGCAATCTGACTAACACTCCTACGGTACACCTCTGATACCATAATGACACCTCATCAATAAACGCATACTTTGGAATGCCTCTTGTTAAGGCTTCTAAGTTGCATTCCACCTCTACTATCAGATCAATTCCCTCCTCATAGGGTGCATCCTTGATCTACCGAGCCACCTCCTAGCTATCAGAGAAACTCCTGGAAGTCTCTTTGGTCCAATATCTGCAAAAACCATAAGTCTCAAATCTCAGTGTGCATAAAACAAAAAAATCAAAAAACTTGAAAAAACCTAAAAAAATGGATTTTTACCTAAATCAGTCCACTATGTGCCAGGTGGAAGTGGGAGATCTGGATCTACCTCGAAATATGTACTGACGTAAGCCCAATCATCTACCATGATGAGCTGTTGTCGCAACCATCCAAAGAAATATGAGGGAAATGACATCTATTGACCGCCTCCATGACGAGTCATCAACCCACCCCACCTCAACAGTCATGGATCCCTAGGTCCTGGAGCCCCCACATACATCCATTGAGACCTGAATAATGGTACACGTTCTGGGAAGAACATCACCAAGATAGATCCATAGCCAAATTGTTTCAATTTCCCTATCTTGCATTTAGTGAGTTGGTATTTCACGTTGACCAAAAACCCTTCACACAAGTTAACAATTGTGGGGCTAAGATAGTCTATGACATACTAGAAGTGAGACTTAGTCACTTCATGTAGGGCCTGAGCTCTAGCTATTCGAGCTATGGTATGAAGAATTGTTTTCAGTGGGATATTTGTGATATATTTTATGTCTATTTTCCAACTCTTTGTTTTTGGATAGCCTGGGAAATGTCTCACTATCAACATATCTATAATCTCTCCCCTAGTATGGGAACCTAACAACTGAATTTAGTGTCCCCTTTTGGACAAAACTATAATGAAATAGGTTTCTGCAATATCTATATCGAGTTCTTCATCTCCTATAATAAACAGTTGGCAGTATACATCCCACCATCCAACCAAATATTGTAGTAATCAATCTGGGTCATAATCCTAGGGATACGAAATAATTTAAGTAGTCCACAATCCCAAAGAGCCCTTATGCAATTTGGGTCTTAGATTGCCTGATGACCTTCTGCTTCATGCCCTCTTTCCTTCCATTTAATCACTATTCTTCAGTGAATAACCTATGGAACATCCATAAGAAAATAATTTATTAGCTTCTATGGAAGGAAATTTGAGAAACAATCACTAATATAGGAGGATTTAAAAACAAAATTCATGTCTCTGTGCTAGTGTGACTATTTCCCAATTTTTCTGCATTGTAGGTTTTAACCCCGTACATAAATTACCTGCATACAAATTCTAAAAATAGAAAATAAACAATGGCAAGATCATAACACATAAAACAAATATGCACAGATATTTTCCCCTGGATCCCAAAACCGGGACTACCAGATTGATCTTTCATTATGTTCCTTTCAATGTTACAATACATATATACATGCCAAAGCATACATAAACCCTAATCCATTAACCCTAGATTAGAACATAACTGTAGTTCCCTTGACTGGATCTACAAAATACCATGGACTAAAAACCATCGTGCCCAAAACCATGTGAAAAATCCATGCACAAAACCATAGGTAGGTCTGCCCACCTAATATAGGGTCCAAAAAAAAAAATCCCAGGGTCCTGCCCTAGACCCTATAGAGGGTGGTTATCACCCCCCTCAAACCCCCCAATAGGGGGGGCTGCTGCCCCCCATGTGAACCCTCCATTACACCTAACACAACGAAGGGGTGACAACACCCCCCCCTAACCCCCCGGCTTAACTACTAGGGCTAGTTGTGGAAAGAATATAACACAACCCAACATTCTCCCACTTCTTGTTTTCTTTCCACAAGAGAGCTTAGTCATTGATATAACCCTACAATGCCCATTTTTCCTCTACACCAATAGAACTTCTTAGTGCTCATAGACTTTGGCAATGCATCTGTAGTATTCTTCAAAGTGTCCATCTTTACCAACAACATATTTTTCTCTACTACTATATCCCTCACAAAGTGATATTGAACATCAATGTGCTTTGTATTTGAATGATAAGCAGGGTTCTTTGCTAAGAAAATTGCACTTTGGATGTCACAATCTATCCTTACAGATCGTTGTACTAACACCATACTTCAACACAATCTCTGCAACCAAACTTATTCCTTGCTTCCATGAGTGGCTGCCATGTATTCTACCTCTATAGTTGATAGGGCCACTATAGATTGTCTCTTACCCATCCAATTGACTACACCTTCAAATAGGTTAAATAAATACCCACTTGTAGATTTTCGCTGATCCAGATCCCCAACCTAGTCTGCATCAACAAAGCCATGGGTGTCCAAAACTTTGTCCAATCTTGGTCTTCCTTGCTAGCATAAACCATAATCACTAGTTCCATGCAAATACCTAAAAACCCACTTCACTGTTGTCTAATGCTCCTTCCCTGGTTTTGACATAAACCTTCTTAATAATCCCACTGCATGTGCAATGTCTGGTCTAGTACAAACCATTGCACACATTAGGCTATCCACTGCACTTGCATATGGAACACGGGACATGTCGTCTTCCTCTTCATGTGTCTTGAGACACTGTTCAATAAATAACTTTACACCTGCAGGAATAGGAACCTTCACCAATTTACTATCTTGCATATTAAACCTTTGCAGTATTGTCTCGACATACTTCCTCTTTGCCCGATCTCATTAAATTTCCATGCCCAGGATATTGTTTTCAACACCAAGATCTTTCATGTCAAATTTGGAGGATAGTTGGGTCTTCAAATCCTGAATAATCCTTTTTCGTTTCCAACCAGCAACATATCATCTACATACAAGACCAAATAAATAACACGGTCACCAATTAATTTAAAATATACGCAGTGATCTTCTTTGCTTCTAGTGAAGCCAAGTCATCGTATAAATGTATCAAATTTCTGATACCACATCCTTGGTGACTATTATAATCCATACAAAGACTTTTTTAACTTGCAAACTAGTTATTTCTTATCCTTCACCACAAAGCCTTCAGGTTGCTTCATGTAGATCTCTTCTTCTAGATCCCTGTGAAGAAATGCTTTCTTCACATCCATCTGTTCTACCTCAAATTCAAAAGCAACAACAACAACTAAAAGTAATCTAATAGAATCTACCTTGGCAACAGGAGAAAAAATATCACCAAAATCAATTCCCGACACTTGGGAATAACCTTTTGCTACCAACCAAGCTTTGTATTTATCCACCTTTCCTTCTGCATTCATCTTGTTCTTGAACACCCATTTGCTACCAATGGGTTCCCTTCCAGTGGGCAACTCCACCAGATCCCAAGCCTCATTTTTGTACAAAGATGCCATTTCATCAACCATGGCCTCTTTCCAAAGATTTCAATCCTCTGAATCTACTGCTTCCTTCATAGTTCTGGGATCATCATCAGTAATAGATAAAGAAAAATTTGAATAGAAATTATATGGACTATACCTTTCTGGCTGACTTCTTTCTCGAACTGATCTTCTCACAACCGGAGTTTGTGGCTCTTCATCTTTTGATTCCTCTTCTGTTGTAGAGTCTGATTTTTCCTCCTTTAGCTCAAACTCTATCTTCTCAGGTTCCTTTGCTAGGACTTCATGATTAATAACATATTTCACCTCTCTAAATACCACATCTCGGCTGTACACAACCTTCCTTATTACTAGGTTCCAAAGCTTATAACCTTTTAAACCATCCTTATACCCAATAAAGATGCACTTTTCAGATTTTCTATCCAACTTTGTTCTTTTCTCCTTTGGAACATTTACATATGCATCACATCCAAATACCCTTAGATGTGAAAGAGAAGGTTTCTTACTAGTCCATACCTATTGTGGAGTCTTATCCTCCAACGTTGATGAAGTAGATCTATTGACTAGGTAACATGTAGTCTCCACTACCTCCGCCCTAGATTCCTATCCTAACCTGACACCACTAAGCATGCTTCTTTCCCTTTCCATCAACGTCTTGTTCATTCTTTCTGCAACTCCATTTTTCTAAGGTGTGTATGGAGTAGTCTCCTACCATGCTATACCACACTTCTTACATAAATCTTCAAATTCCTTCTTGAAAAACTCTCCACTATTATCTGTCCTCAACACCTTTATCTTCTTCTCTATCTGGTTTTCCACTAGAGCCTTAAGTTCTTTAAACTTGTCAAAGACTTCAGGTTTCATCCTGAAGAAATATATCCATGTATTCCATGAGAAGTTATCTATAAATGTGTTGGCTTGAGGGGGCTTCACCCAGGTTCAACGTTAATTAGCCAAACATATCCCTCCACTACTGGCCCTTTCGGCATCAGCTTGTGGAGCGTAAACTAAAGTCTCACCCGAAGCAATAGGGGGGGATGCTGGAACCAAGTTTCCGCACCGTGAGATGGTTGTGATGTTGTTTAATTCCCTCTATTCCTACCTTCGCGTAGGTTGCTTTGCTCTATGGCTTGCAAGCGAAACCCTCTATTCCAGCCTTCAATACCTCTGCAAAAGTATATGATCGACCTATGTGTAATAGTAATCTTCTGCTTAGGTACTTTTACGCTGCTAGAGTAGCGTGCCGTATAAATTCCCCAATTAATCTAAGTGATTTTCTTATCTTATCAAACAGTTATAGTTAACACCACGTAACCAGATATTTGTAACTGCATTCAATTATTCAATGTAATTTCATTAATTCATGCATCATATAAACATAATAAAGGAAATTCATACATAACATATCAAGACGCAATAACACAACAAAGACATAGAAATTGCAGAATATCTCCTTTTATTAATATATTCCAAAAGTTACAACCTTTGTCTGCCCTGCGCACATAGTTGCAGGGGTTTGTGCACTCAACTGTGGACTTTTACCCTAGGCCTCTGCACACTCAGCTGCAGAGCCTTTACCTATTCTACTACCCAAGACTTAGACTTCTTACTTCCAAGCTATGACTCCATTACATTGTGTGTCATTCTATTTTTCTATTGTTCTTATGTCCTTAAACTATTTAGAGCTTAGCTCTTTTTATACAATCCCATGGTCTGTAGACCATGGATAGATCTCTTAAAACCGAATTTACTTTACAAAACTAAGAGCAGACTACCCTTTTTGACACATAACACCTTCATGCTCCGCGACCACAAAATGTGGAGTCTTTACAATTATATTACAAAAATTGACTTGAACATGGGCTTTTAGCCCCAAAACTACCCTTGGGGGATCTTGCTCCCAACAGGCCCCCAACACAACCATCGTGACTCACCCTTGAGTCACTCGGTAGGTGCGGAGATCTTTGCATGCAGCCCGTCCAGCTCGATTCGTATGACCACAACCTTGGCCATGCACTGAGATGTTGCCTGATTTGCATCTTCAATTGTCTTCTCTGTTATTGCCCTTGCACTGTCATCTTGAAGATTTTGTTGTGTCATTTGAAGAGTCACAAGCTTTCCTTCGATGTTTCCCTTGACTACATAAGCTTCCTCCAGCCAGGGATTTAGTCACACCTTCAACACTGCTTGTGTAGCACTGCATCCACCTGTTCCTTCAGTTGCATGGCTTCTTGCAGCTTGGATAACCTTTGTGTCAGTACAAAGGTTCACATTGTGCCCTTAAATTCATTGTAGCAATATTGTAGCTCACATGCTTTTGTCTCTAGCATCTGGATGTTTGGGTCCTCCTACAAGCTAGTCAGGACCTCAAACGATTGCTCGAAAAACTGTGTGTAGTCTGCTACTGTACTTCCACCGCCACTACTACTTCTGTGACAGTGACCACCCATTGTTCCTTTACCTCTTGTAGTGTTGAAGGTTGGGCCCTCAATTGGAGCTATGTAATCTGCAGGTTTAGCTCCAACTAAACCAGCAACATTTTGTCTGAGTGTCACACACCCCTGTGGCCAATTTGTGGATGTGGACCTCGACTGGCTCCTCCTTCAAAATGGCCAACTCTGGGACCATTCTACATTACTCCTCCTCGACTTGCATGATCTTCCGCAAGAATTCCTTTGTGTCCACCGGCAAAGTCACAAATACCCCAAAAACTATCAAAAGCTCATATTGCTCATGATTCATAGGCACTTGAGAGCTCAACAGTTGAATACTCAAAATTCCAAGTGTTTCTTGTTGGACAACCACTGGTAATTTATAGGGAATTTTGAATTCAAATCCGACCGTTCCCCCCAAAATCGGTTCATTAATGCTGGATTGGCGGCAAATTTTCAAGGATCTAAGCCATAAATTTCATCTCCAATGCTAACCACCCACTCCGTTTGGCCTCACTTTTGCCATTTTTCCATGAATAATGACCATAAAAATCACTTTCCATCCAACCTACGTGATTTATCCTTACGTAGCGTAGCTCCCTCCATGTTGTTGCGAGCCCAGTGACACGTCCTTGCTTCACACCATCTTCCAATCGCACAGCTCCCCAGCCTAGGTAGTGTAGTTTATAGTCCTGCACCTCCTTTTAGCTTCCTGGACCACTAATACTGTGCTACCTTCATTTAGTCACATGGCCAGACCACCACTATATGGTTTCAAGCGACTGCCATTCACCTTTCCTGGGAAGGGTTCTCCACTCAATTTGACCAACTGTACCAATCCTCCATCGGTAATCTCCTTAATAACATAGGGCCCTAACCAATGCATCCTGAACTTCCCTAGAAATTTATAAAACTTACTATCATATAGCAAAACCAGGTCATTTACCTTAAATGTGTACAACTTGATGTGTCGATCATGCAATGCCTTTTCGCGCTACTTTTGGACCTGCTAGTGAAATCCTGCTAAAAATCTTTCCTCCTCCAATACCTTCAACTCTGTGAGCCTCTCCTCCAGGGGTTCATGATCCATCATACCTATGAGCACTACTATGCGTAGACTAGGCATGATGTATTCCATAGGAATTACCACTTCAACACCATAGACAAGCCGAAACGGGGTTTGTCTAGTCAACTTGTTGCATGTTGTTTGTTAAGCCCACAGTACTGTAGGTACGCATAGGTCCCAATCACTTCGCTGAGCATTACAAACCTTGGTCAGCACATTTTCGAGCACTTTGTTAAATTCTTCCACTGTCCCGTTAGCCTGTGGGTGATAATATGTGCTCTTCTGGTGGTATACCTGAAATTCCTCCATCAGCGCGTTAATCGTCTCATTCAGAAAGTGCATACCATGATCACTCATCAAGATCTTCGAACAACCAAATCACATCAGTACATGCTCAAATAGGAACTTCGCGGAAATTGCACCTGTGCAATACTTCACAGGTTGTGCCTCTGCCCAACGAGTCAAATACTTCATCATGGTGATAATATACCTTGCCCCTATCTTTCCTTGTGGCTGAATAGGTCCTACAAAATCTATCGTTGATCCAGGTTCGGATGTGAAAAAGGACCCTTCCAAGACCTTTTACTTTCATGGTGTGTTAAATTTCATTTTTAAAATAACATAAATGTATATGTGTGCATGTTGTAAAGAAGAGGAACATCACAATGATCAGCAACATAAAAAACATAAGTTGTTGATAATGAAGTTCATCCAGGAGGGACCACGTCTCCAGGCCCCAGTGTCAAGATGGTGTAGGCCACTGCATTAAGTGTTGTAAATAGTGACGATGTACATAAGAGGTGATGTCATTATCATACAAGGAAAATGCCCTCACGTAGGAGTGGCTCCAAGAGATATTCCACTATAGGAACTCTCAGTGAAAAGATTCCTATCAGTATCACACAAAAATCATGCATGATGATCATCTCACCAACATGGCATAAAAGGGATTTCAATGCAATCATACATGACGACAAATTGAGTATCCCATCAACATACAAAAAAGATATCTCAAAACACAACATGACGAATCATGACAAAAAGTACATCACACAGATGATTCTGCATCACATCAAGCAGGAATCATGAAAATGAGTAAGAAACAAGATCCCACATCAAGCATCAATAGGGATCTGTGTAGCACAATGCATAGCAAAATAATCACATGAACACACTGCACATACCTCACATCCAAGGCCATTTGAAGAAGCGGATGTCAAAATGCTGAAGTTGTTCGTGCCATCAATCTCACGGCATCAATCGCATGGAAATCGTTGCTCACACATGAATGTTGACACCTACACTCCACTTAGAAAGTGGCTGAAGAATAGAATGAGCAAATGAAAAATCTGAATGCACCATCAGATTTGTGGCGTTGAATAGTGCAAAATCAACTGTCAAATTTCTGAATTTTGAGAAAGTGAGAATCTGGGCCTCAAGGAATCTTTTAGATTCCCCCTAGATTCCTCAAAGATTTTTCTCCATGGGTGGACTGGAAATTTGCAACTCAAAAGGTGAATCCAACCCTGCCATTGCGATCCCTACAGAAAACCATGAAAAATGACTATAACTTGACTATATTCTAACAAAAATAATTTTTACCTCCTTGGAGAATCTTTGGGCATCAAAGAATAGTTTGCCTCCTCTGTCTCAAAATCTGTGCCTACCCCTGGTTTCTCTAGCTCCCCCATGCACTGAGAAAACTAGGTTTATATACATTTCTCTAGGTGGATATTCCAATGTAATTATTTGGCATGTTGGTAAAGTTTAGTAAATGGTTGAGGAGGGGTTGGGGGATCAAATCCTGCCCTCCTTTTTTTACACATTATTGTTTACTATTTAAACCAAAATGAATTTAAGGGGGATCGGGTTCGCATTGAGCGGACCACCCCCATAACTCCCCACAGTCTCCATGTTTGTTTGATTGGCGTTGGAATATTAATGGGGCACATTTGTTTTGGATGGTACACCATACTAATGGACCGTATCACATGTTAATGGAGCTTCCCGCTTGGGGGTCAGCCAAGTGGGCCAGGCGGGTTCGACCCCTGCCAGCTCATGGATTAATACTTCGGTGTCGTATTTTTAGTGATGTGATTCTTTGCGGGGGTGTGGGTCGGGTCCACTGGAGGTGGCCTATGCCCACCCCATTAATATAACATGTAACAATGGTTGGTGGAGGACTTGGCGGGGTGATGGCTACCGAGCCAAACTTTAATTTAATTTTTTTGTAAGGTTTGGGGGTTGACGGGGGTCATGGCCCATTGGAAAAATTTTCATAAATTTATATTAATTTGGTTTTGGAGGTGGTGGGGGTGGTGGCCCGCCACCTCAATATATTTATTTTGATTTTATTAAACATAGTGGGGATTTTCCAACCTTTAGAAAATAAGGGATATTGGGCAAATTAAAAAGGCCACAATTTTGGCCAATTTTGGGAGCTAGGTTTCATGCCTCGAGGTCAGTCAAATTGTAGGACACATAAAGCTAGCCCACAACCCACTTTGACTAGACCTTTGATTGGCTCATTCTTCCTCATACGAGCTCGGATTGATGAACCATTTTCACCACCACGATCAGGACAACAAGATCTATGCTTTGGTCCTAGTTCGAAATCATTATGATCACTTTGATTTTCTAGTTTTCCTGAGTCCTCTTTGTCCTATGTTGTCTCTGGAGCCACCTAGATCGATCCTTCCCACTGAGGAGCTTTTGGTCCTCCAAAAGCATGAAAAATAATCTGCAACTTCTCTATACCTTGTCTGCATCACAAGCATCCTAAAAGGTCTCGCTTCCATCTCCTTCACCTTTGTTCTTCGAAGCCTTAAGTGATGAGTTGACACTTGCAACCTTTGCAACCTATTGTACATTGTTTTGCAAATTACATCCTTGACTTTCATGACCAACTAATGACCCAAGCATCCCATACTTTCCACGAGTTATAACACATACTTGACACTCAAGTTTACATCAAAATGGAAACAATACCCCAGCTACGAAAACAGGGCCAACATATCATTGTTCCTTCAACAAGTGATGGAAAACACATCATCACTGCAACACATGATTTACAAAAATAAGATCAAACTCTATTTGCTTTGACAAGTGATGGAAACATGACGTCACTTTCACAGTTCATCATGCAACTCAAAATAAGACCAGACATCATCACTTTTACATTTTAAAATGCAACAAATGATTTACAAAAGCATGACCATGACAAGCTAACATATCTAGAAACCATTTTTCACTTATCAAGGTGAATGGGTCGCCTCCTTGTGGCAATTTTTCTTGTCGAACAATCGTTTTACCTGGCTCATGCACTGACACTTTGTCTTTAAGGCATTGCTCTAGATGGGGCCTCCAACAAGTGGCTCTTTGATGGCCACTTCTGTCACAATGTCTGCAATAGGTTTTCTTCCTCCAAATCTGTTTAACATGTTTCTTTACCTACTTTTGAGAGGGTCTTTCATGCCTCATCCTTTTGTGTGTTGCCATTCTTTTCCAACACTTATAAAATGTATGGTTATGTAATCCATAAAAGGTACATGTTTTTCGATGTCATGTTTTACATTCATCATTAATAACATGATCACAATCGAAATGAACATTCACATGTCGAGAGTGGTTATACCTTTCCTTTTTGTCTTTGGTGTAATTATGGAAATGAGAGATTGCCTCCGCTCTTTCCTTGCCATGGAAAATTCCATGGGATGATGGGGATGTGTTCTCATCATTCTCTTTTCTCGACGATTTCAACAATGTCTCGAAAGAATTTGACACCTTCGAGCATTCTCCCTCGGTGTATCCAAAGCCTACAAATTGATGTTTATGCACAACCTCCAAAGTTTGAGGTATGCCTTGGTTATTAACACCAAGTTCTTTTTCTTTCTCGTGCCTTGGCCTAGTAAGGAGCTTCATGTTTGTCCCTATAATTGGGATCTCCACATATGCAATATAAATCATACTATGTAATGACAAAATCGAAAGGAAATCAACATCTTTTACCTCCTTTGTCAATTTGGAAATAACTAATGAGGGCTTCTCATCATCTGTTGCTGGTGGTTCGCTTGTTGTCTCGGCGCATTCCCCAACTTCCTTTCTGACATACCCAAATCCTGTTTGACATGGTAATTCTTCTACTTTGATGGGGTTGACAATGCCTTAGCCATTAATGCCCAAGCCTTTTCCTTCATACCCCATTTTCTTTAACGGTTTGGAGCCAATTCCTGTGGTATGATTTTCAAAAATAGTGAAATCATCATCAGGACACATACATGAATTTGGAGAACTAATTTTTACCTCAGATGGGTCACGCTGCAACTTCTCCAAGGCCTCGTCCTTTCCTTGCAGTTTTTGTAGCAAACTCTGCTTTTCCTCTTTCTCTTCATGTAGATGTATCTTCAATTCAACATTCTTTATTTGAAGATTATGTTTGTTTTGCTTCAGTTCTTCCATGGCCTCTTCTGCGGCTTGCAACTGAAGCTACAATCGCTCATTTTCCTCTGTCTCTTTCTGTAGAGTTTCACACATTATCTCTACCCTTTTGGAAATTTTGAACATGGTCTCATATATCACTTTTTCATCCTCTCTCGCTACACATTCCATTGTTCACAATGCAATTCACATCAATGCAAAGACCGCTTTGATACCACTTGATCTAGGTCCGGATGTGACAAAGGGCCCTTCCAAGACCTTTTACTTTCTTGATGTGTTAAATTGAATTTTTAAAAGAACATAAATGTATAAGTTTGCATGTTGTAAAGAAGAGGAACATGACAATCATCAGCAACATAAAAACACATAAGCCATTGATAACGAAGTTCATCCAAGAGGGACTATGTCTCTAGGCCCCGGTGTCAAGATGGCGTATACCGCTACATTAAGTGTTGTCAATAGTGAAAATGTACATAAGAGGTGATGTCGCTATCATATCATACAAGGAAAACGCCCTCACGCAGGAGTGGCTCCAAGAGATATTCCACTAGAGGAACTCTCAGTCAAAAGACTCCTATCAGTATGACACAAAACGCATGCATGATGATCATACCACCAACATGGCATAAAAGGAATTCCAATGCAATCATACATGATGACAACCTGAGTATCCCATCAACATACAACAAAGGGATCTTAAAACACAACATGACGAATCATGAAAACAAGTACATCACACAGATGATTCTGCATCACATCAAGCAGGAATCATGAAAACGAGTAAGAAACAAGATCCCACATCAAGAATAAACAGGGATCTATGCAGCGCAATGAATAGCAAAAGAAGTACATGAATACACTGCATATACCTCACAGCCAGGGCCATCTGAAGAAGCGGATGTCAAACTGCTGAAGTTGTTCGTGCCATCATTCTCACAGCATCAATCACATGGAAATGGTTGCTCGCACATGAATGTTGACACCTGCACTCCACTTAGAAAGTGACCGAAGAACAGAATGAGCAAATGAAAAATTTGAACACACCTTCAAATTTGTGGCGTTGAATAGTGAAAAATCAATTATCAAATTTCTGAATTATGAGAAAGTGAGAATCTGGGGCTCAGGGAATCTTTTAGATTCCCCTAGATTCCTCAAAGATTCTGCTCTATGGGTGGACTGGAAATCTGCAACTTAAAAGGTGAATCTGACCTCGCCATTGTGATCCATATGGAAAACCATGAAAAACGATTGTAAACTTGACTATGTTCCGACAAAAATAATTTTTACCTACCCAAAGAATCTTTGGGCATCAAAGAATATTTTGCCTCCTCTATTTCGAAATCCATGCTTGCTCTTGGTTCCTCCAACTCCCCCATGCACTGAGAAAATTGGGTTTATATACATTTCTCCAAGCGGATATTCCAATGTAATCAATTTGGCATGTTGGTAAAGATTAATAAATGGTTGAGGAAGGGTTGGGGGACCAAATCTCGCCCCTCCTTTTTTTACACATTATTATTTACTGTTTAAACCAAAATGAATTTAATGGGGTTCAGGTCCGCATTGGCAGCCCTCCCTCATAACTTCATGTAGTCTCCATGTTTGTTTGATTAGCATTGGAATATTAATGGGGCACATTTGTTTTGGGTGGTACGCCATATTAATGGACTGTATCACATGTTAATGGAGCTGCTTGCTTGGGGGCTGACCATGTGGGTTGGGCGGGTTCAACCCCTGCTGGCTCCAGGATTAATACTTTGGCACCATATTTTTAGTGTTGTGAGGATTTGCAGGGGTGTGGTCGAGTCCACCGGAGGTGGCCCATGCCCACCCCATTAATATAACATGTAACAGTGGTTGGTGGAGGGCTCGGTAAGGTGATGGCCACCGAGCCAAACTTCAATTTAATTTTTTTGTAAGGTTTGAGGGCCGACGGGGGTCATGGCCCATTGGCCAAATTTAAATAAATTTATATTAATGTGGTTTTGTGGATGGCGGGGGTAGTGGTCCACCACCACAATATATATTTTTATTTTATTAAACATAGAGGGGATTTTCCAACCTTTAGAAAATAAGGGATATTGGGAAAATTAAAGACTCCACAATTTCAATCGATTTCGAGAACTAGGTTTTGTGCCTCAGGGTCGGTCAAATTATAAGACACCTAAACTTGGCCCACAACCCACTTTGACTAGAACTTTGATTGGCTTGTTCTCCCTCATATGAGCTTGGATTGACGAATCATTCACACCACCAGGATCAAGATGATGAGATCTATGCTTTGGTCCTAGTTTGAAATTATTCTGATCACTTTTATTTTCGAGCTTTCTTGAGTCCTCTTTGTCCTGTGTGTGTCTCTGGAGCCACCTAGATTAAATGCCCACTTCTCAAAAGTTTGAAACATCATTTGTGTTCAAAGGCATCTCATCCCTCTGCGATGGCTTTCCATTTCTTTGACATACATCACACGCCTTGCAATATGCTTTTGAGTCCTAATGAAGGGTTGACCACCACAACCTTGCGCGTAGAATCTTCTACGCAGTTTCTCTCCCTGCATAATGTCCTCCCGCAGTGCCCCCATGAGCGTCTGCGAGGATGCTATTTCTTTCGAACTCTGGTTCATACCATCGCAATATCTCATCAGTTCCCATCTTGTATAGATGCCCAGCAATGATAGAGAAATATGTTACGCACACCACTAATTTCTTCTTTTGTTGGACAATGTATCCTTCTAGTGCAGTTCCTATTGTTAGGACATGTATTATATCCTCAAAATGACCATCCGCCACACACACTGCAAATAGTTGCGCGTCAAGAAATTTTCCTTCCAAGTTAGTGGGTTCCTCCCCCGTTTCAATGCGTAACAGATGGTCTAGTCCTGCATTCAAGTGTCCATGCTTCACAACCACTTCAAAATCATACTCCTGGAACAATAAGAGCCACTTGTAGATTCTCCCCCCAAACATAGGCTTATTGACTAGGTACTTCAGTGTGGAGTGATCCGTATATATCTTGAAATGGCCTCCCAGCAAGTAGTGCCTATACTTCTGGAGTGCATACACCATAGCTAGCCCTTCGTGCTCAGTGGTGGAATTATTCTTCTCAGCTTTGGATAATCTTCAATTGCAAATGTGATAGGATGGTCGAAGCCCTCTCCGCCAGCTTGTGTTAGTACTACTCCCAGTTCTATACATGATGCATCGACATGCATATGAAACTCTTTCTTCCAGTTTGGGAAGACTAGAATCGACGCAGTGACCATTTTTGCTTTCAATATATCTAATCTCTTCTTGCAATCATTGTTCCAACAGAATGTGGCAACCTTCTTCAACAGTTTCTCCATAGGCATGGTGATCTAGGCATAGCCTTTGATAAACTTTCTGTAATATCCTGTATGTCCCAGGGTAGCACACAGTTGCTTCACACTCCTCAATGCTTCCAAGTTTAGTATCACCGTTATCTTCATAGGGTCTACCATTAGTCGCTATCTGCAAACCACATGCCCCAACAGGTTCCCAAAAGGAACACAAAACATACAATTCTTTATATTGAGCATGATCTGGTATCTCTGACAAGTATCTACCATCAGATGCAAGCTCACTACATGGGGTTTAACTAGCCCAAATACAGTCGAGTCATCAAAATATACCTCTAGGAACTTATGAATAAATTCCTTGAACATGGCAACTACTACACGCAAGAGGATCGCAAGCACATTCTTCAATCCAAATAGAATTATAGTGTATTGAAAACAACCCCACTCAGTCGTGAAGGTTTTCTTGCTCCTATCCTCCAGCGTGATTTTGATTTGGCGGTACCCAGAGAACCCATCAGTGAAGGAAAATGCTTCCTGGCCACCTATATTGTCCAACACTTCATTAGTGAATGGAGTCAGGAAAGGATCATGTACACAAGCGTCATTCAGCTTCATAAGATCCACACATATCCTTATTTCATCCTTCTTCTTCTTTCCCTGTACCACCATTGGACTTACCCAGTCAGATTCTTCCACAGGCTCAATGATGTCTGTTGTGAGCATCTTGTCCAGCTCTAAGCAGACCTTTTCCTTATATTTCAGATTGAGACGGTAAGGTTTTTACTTAATCGGCTTCATGTCGGGTTTCAATGTAATATTCATCATACCTAAGTCCCTGATTATCCCTTTCAGGTCCGTAAAATTGGTAGGGAATAAATCCTGGTATTCGCGGAGCAATTTTGTGACTTTATCCATAGTCGCATCGTCCCAGTAATCTCCAATCTTTGTGAATTTGGGTTCAACCTTAGTACCAATGTTTACTTGTTTCATTTTTAACGGCACAGTTATATCAGGGTTCTCAATCTGCGATCCTTGAACCTCGTGGTGACCCTCAGTTTCTGGAATGTTAATATTTTACAGATCCTCATCCTCTTCTTCAGCAGTTACATTATAACATTCTAGCATGCAACTTAGCTAAGTAGCCCATTCAGGCTAAATCAAGTCCAAAGGATCCTGTGGTATCCTAAACATTGCTTCTTTCACTTCTTGTAGTGCTTCATCAATACTATCAAATCCATCCTCAAAATTGAGTGTCATCATGAAGCCCTTGCATAGAACATCCCATTCACCTATACCATGGTGGATCTCTGTTTCTACGTACCAATTCATTGGGACAACATCAAGGGTATGACAGAACAAGTGCACCCACTCAAGTTGGGGCTTTTCTCCATATGCCTGGGTCCATTTGGCCAAATGTGCACATGGATCATCCTGCCGATCATACTTGTCTATCAGTCATATCTTAGACTTCCCAAATCGTGTTCTCATCATCCTCCTACATTCATGTCAATCATCAAAGCTTCCTTTATGCGTACCACACCATCTTGCGAGTGTAGCACGCAGTGCCCAATCCAACGCCTGGAAGCGCTGATTTTCTGGTACCTTCCTTTCAAATGCATCCAAAAATATATCTACCTCATTTAGACCATCATAAGTAGGTAGATTTCTTACCTTTGACAACACACAGTGTAACGATCGGGTTATCATGTTGCAATATAGTGTAGCTACTTCATGTAATCGATTATGCCAGCGTTCTATTTCTTCATTGGAGTCTGAAGTGCAGGAACTCTCATGATCCCATGTAATCCATCCATCCATAGTGGGATTCAACTAATCTTGGTCTCATGTTGTTATCTTATAGATACAATCTAGATCGTCATCACTCCCATAATCGTGGATTGGTTCAGTGTAGTGTGATCCTTCAATAGGATCAAGGGGTACTATTAAACGCAAAAATTTATTCTCAAATATCATATTTTGCTTCTTTATATTGATTACCCCATTCATATTAGTAGCCCAGTCAATTCCCAAGAGCACAGGATAGGGATTTCTGTCATCCACTATCTCTATCACTTCAAAATCTGCCAGCGTGCTTGCTCCCTCAATTTCCACAATCACCCCCTACAGTTGCCCCATGGGGATGATCTTCTGCTGATTCACCATCCTTAACTGAATTGGAGACTATTGCAGCATAGGTCTCCCCATTCATTCCCACATTTGTTTTAGTAGGACCTTCGCGTCTGACCCCAGGTCCAAAATAACATGATCCATTTCATACTCTCCTATCTTCACGGTCAATCTCATCTCTCGTCTCATCCTTGTTTTATGTTTACCAATCTTTTGTATCATGTGAAACTCACCTAGCACGGTCCCAACACATCTATTGATGAGATCTTGCAACCCTTTCACAACCTTACTATCATGTAGTAACTTCATACAGGTCTCCAAGAAAGCTGTGAGCATAGAGGGGTCCATCTCCTAGTCAGGATTATCCTTTCTTCCTGAGGTGGAGGCCTCAGCTAAGCTCTTCTTAGCTTCCATGAAGGTTTCATGTGCACGCTCCAAATCAAACTCAGACTCCTTCGTTGGAGCTTTGCGAACCCATGTACTATCCTTTGGTTGTTTCCCCTTGTCATCTCCCATCACGATTCCACTTCTGAGCACTATATTTACATTTGGATCCTCTTTGCATGGCTCAGACCTCATCATCTGTAGGTTCTGAGTCGACGGAGGTGGTAGAACCCCTTTATCATGTATCCTAGCTATCAACATAGGAAAATCTTCTATTTCATGATCAAACATCATGAAATACTTGCACGATAGATGCATTGGATTAGTGCAGTCGCGGGCATAGTTTCCTAGTCCTCCACAATTGTAGCAAATAAACTATCCTCGACTTTTGCCAGGTCCTCCTCTGCCTCGGCCTCATCTACGCCCCTAAAATCATATACGTGCCATCCTTGCACTCTTTTCAAGGGGCTATGCTTCAGCTTGAACTCTATAGGTGGGAGTTCTATCCATCATCAATTTGTAGCTCCTGCAAGTACACTCATCATGTCCTACTCACCTACAAAAGTTGCAGAACAGATATTGTGGTGCTTGTACAAACTTCCGTAGTAAGTGAAAATTATTTGTGGCATGTTTTCTGGCTACCTGATAGATAGCACAGCATAATGTAGTCCCCACGCTAGGTCCTTCTTGATCTTATGGCCTTAAAGGCATTGGTCCTCCTCCTGCAATGTAGTTTGCAAAGACTGGGCAATGGTCTTTGTCATGACCCTAACTCTTGCATTTCAAGCACCATACCTCCTCGTGCACCTCTAGTTTAACCATCCTGTCCTTCTTCAGACTTTGCATCTCAAGGCACAAATTCTTCAGTTGCACATGGATCTACTGAAATCCTATATTTTGATCTTGCATCAAAGTTTCATGTAGTCTCATGCCAATCTCCATGGCCTCCACCTGAGTGGTCTTCTGTTGCGACAACGCACTCCTTAAGTGAGGTAGTAGAAAAGCCACAAACCACTCACAATCTTGTCCGTCTGTAAAATTCATGTTGGTTTTATGGATTGTACACTTCAACCTCTAGTCTAATCACGATTTCTTTGAATCCCAAAATCGAATGCGCCTCAGATTTAGGCCTACTGAATTCTCTATTTAGTGTTGCCTGGATGTCTGCCACTCTAGCATTCGGGTTATCATTAGAGTACTTAATATACTAGGTTAGCACGTGATCTTGTAGAGCACTAATCATCGTCACCTTCTTTATATGATCATCTGTAACACCTTGAGCTTCCCATACAGCCCTTACAAAGAACCAGAATTAGTCCAGGTCCTCATTTCCTAAGCCTTTGAACAAAGGCACCTTCACTGTATTTTCCATACTGAATTGCAACGGAGGTGGAGGTGGTAAGGGTGAAGTTGGAGGTGATGGTGGTGAAGTTGAAGGTGGTGTGGGTAGAGGTGGTATTCGCAGGAATCCTTGTCTTATTAGTTGAATATCACTTCACAGAGAACCCTTCGCTATCTCTTCCTTGTCACCTCGCGGAGGCGAAATCAACGAACCATACCCTGGACCCTTTTTTTCCTTTGTTTCTATAGTTTTTTCCACTTCACATAGTTCTGAAAATCAAGATAGCTGCACAGACCATTTTTTGGACAATAGAATTTTAATCTAGGTATTCAAATATTTTACGTACTTACCTCACGGTCCTTTGAAAAAGCGTTGCTCTGCCTCACTATAGCTAACTGAGGTGTCAACCGCAAATTTAGTCACAAATCCTCCTATGAAGCAATTGATCGAATGATCAATGGCATGGGTGATATTGTCCTCAGATGCTTCTAATCTATGTATTAGCTTCACATCCACACAATAGAACCATCAAGTTTCCACCTTCCTTGGCTATCTGCTAGCTTCGCAATCCACTCGTATATGTCAATAAGGAAGGAGCATAAAAAGATCTCATGGATCTTTGTATACAGATATCTGTCCAACCATTGTTCTTTTGTTATTCATGGGTTATTGTTCTCCTGTGCCACGAATTCGTGGATCTTTCTATCCAATCGGTATCCAATCTCCTTCTTAGTTGGATTCCAGTGATATGACATCACACATCTCTTATGCAAATTCTGGTCTCGGTAATGGAACCATTTGTTGGCTTGAGGGGGCCTGACCCAGGTTCAAATTTAATTAGCCAAACAAATCCCTACACTATTGGCCCTTTTGGCATCATCCCACGGAGCGCAGACTAAAGTCTCACCCGAAGCGGTATGGGGGGATGCTGGAACCAAGTTTCCACACCCTAAGAAGGTTTTGATGTCATTTAATTCCCTCTATTCTTGCCTTTGCACGAGTTTCTTCTCTCTAGGGCTTGCAAGAGAAACCCTCTATTCCGACCTTCAATACCTCCGCGGAAGTATATGATCGACCTTCGCGCAACAGTAATCTGTTGCTTATGTACTTTCGTAGTGTGTTGTACAAATTCCCCAATTAATATAAGTGATTTTCTTATCTTATCAAACAGTTATAGTTAACACCACGTAACTAGATATTCATAACTGTGTTCAATTATTCAATGTAATTGCATTCATTCACACATCATATAAGCATAATAAAGGAAATTCATACACAACATATCAAGATGCAATAATAGAACAAAGAAACAGAAATTGCAGAATTTTTCCTTTTATTAATATCTTCCAAGAGTTACAACCTTTGTCCGCCCTGCGCATACAGCTTCAGGGGTCCACGCACTCAGCTGTAGACTTCTACCTTAGGCCTCTGCGCACTCAGCTACAGAGCCTCTACCTACCCTACTACCCAAGACTTAGACTTCTTACTTCCAAGCTATGACTCCATTACATCGTGTGTCATTCTATTTTTCTATTGTTCTTATGTCCTTAAAATACTTAGAGCTTAGCTCTTTTCATACAATCCCATGGTCCGCGGACCATGGCTAGATCTCTTACATCCGACTTTACAAAACTAAGGGCGAACTACCCTTTTTGACACATAACACCTTCATGCTTCGCGACCACAAAATGCAGAGTCTTTACAATTATATTAAAAAAATTGAATTAAACATGGGATTTCAGCCCCAAAACTGCCCTTGGGGGATCCCACTCCCAACAAAATGATACATAGTACATAGACTTACCTAGTGATGGAACTGATAGAGGTTCAAACACATCACTGTGCACAAGATTTGCTATTTGTTTCACCCTCTTTCCACCAGAGGGGAAACTCACCCAATTATGTTCCCCATATACACAATTTTCACAAAAATCAAAATCTAAAGAGAAATTAGACATACCTTCTACCATACCATTACCATGAAGTATTTGAAGGCCCTTATCTCTAATATGTCCAAGACTTTGATGCCATAGCATGGTGTTTTCTCTAGAGACCACTAGATTTTCTGCTCCAATTTCAGGAACCACAGAATTGTTGCACCCATCAATAATAGTGCTACCCTGAAGCTTGTACATAGTTCCAATCTGAACTCCTTGCATCAATACCAGTGCTCCCTGAACCATCTTGTAGGTATCTTTCTCGAACACTATTTTTACACCTGCATCATCCAACTTGCTTACATAAATTAGATTTTTGGCCGATGCAGGAATATGCAAGACACCTGAAAGTGTTCTAATCCTTCCACCTTGCAACTTCAACTTGAATTTTTTGTGATGAATGATTCTAGCCTTCATGTCATCCCCTAAGAAGACATCACCACCATCATATTTGTCATACTCACATAACCACTCTCTATGGGGAGTGAAGTGAAAGGATGCACCTGAGTCAATCAACCATGCCTCATGATCTACATGTGTACTTGAAGAAGAAGCCAAGTACACATCCCCACTTTCATTTGAGGTGGCTTTTACTTCTGCAGAAGGAGCATCATTGGATCCCTTTCCATTCTCAAGAGATTTATATTTACAGTCCCTTTTGTAGTGCCCTTCCTTTCCGCATTTCAAGCACACCTTTACAGTTTTCCTGGAGATTTAGATCTCCCTCTAGATTTAGATCTCCCACTCGAGGACTTATTTTTTTTTCTATTCTAGGACTGACCTCATACAGATAAGGAATCACCATTCTACCTCTCCATATTTTCCCATGTCATCTCCTCTGTTAGTAAGGATGAGACTATTTCATCAAACTGCAAGGCAGTTGCATTTCTAACTATTGCAACAACCAGACTATCCCACGAATCTGGTAGAGAACACTGCAAACTGATGCACTTATATTTATCTGAAATTTCAATATCAATAGAGAATAACTAGCTTACCACAGTATTAAATGTGTTCAAATGCTTTGTCACTGAGTGTCCATCTTTCATCCTTAGGTTATAGGACTTTTTCTTTAGGAACAATTTATTCACCACAGACTTAGATTGGTACAAAGTCCCTAACTTGTCCCACAAATCCATCGTTGTAGCTTCCCCTGATACATTCAACAATACTAAATCTGAGACACACAATTGTATTGTTCTCTTTGCCTTCCGATCCAACTTATTCCAGTCTTCATCGAACATTGTTGTTGGTTTAGTACTCAGATCTATTGCGATCCTTTGATCTTTATCCACCAAAATATCCTCCACATTGAGTTTCCACAAATAAAAAATTTGACCATTAAATTTATCGATCTCTATCTTTCCATTGCTTTCCATCTTCTTTAACCATAAGAATCAATCAAAATATCTCCCACTGAACAAGGTCTACCACAGACTCAATAAAAACCCCTCAGTAGCAAAGGCATCCCCTTGAAGCCAAAACAAATTTGATACCAAATGTAGGTTTTAACTCCATACATAAATTAACTGCATAGTTATTCTAAAAACAGAAAATAAAAAATGGTGAGAGCATAACACATAAGACAAATTTACACAGTTATTTTCCCCTGGATCCAAAAACTAAGACTACCAGATTGATTTTTCATTATGTTCCTTTCAATGTTGCAATACATATATATACATGTTGGAGCATACATAAACCCCAATCTGTTAACCCTGGATTAGAACATAACTATAGTTCCCTTGACTGGATCTACAAAATACCATGGACCAAAAACCATCACGCCCAAAACCATGTGCGAAATCCATGCACAAAACCATAGGTAGGTTTGCCCATCTAATATAGGGTCTAATTTTTTTCCCAGGGGCATACCCACACCCCCCCCCCCTCCGCTGTGCTCCGACGTAACAAAGGGGTGACTCTGTTCCCCCTCTAACTGCTTGGCTTAAATACTGGGGCTAGTCATGGAAAGAATATAACACAACCCAACATGCACTTCCAACGCAATGGCACAGTTGAGCTCAAGGTGAGCAGCGCAGGTCCAATGGGTAAAACCTGCACTGATCACCCTCGACATAAATGTTTTTCTAGCCCTACTTACCATATACTCTATCAATGAAAACACTTAAAAACACAACCAAAATGTAGAGGAATGATATATCTCTTAGCTGCAACAAACAGATCGTCGAACGGTGTCCTTGATTGGTCGCATTCCTTGCCCGAAGATCAAGGAAAATTGGGGTAAAAAGTTCTCTCCAAATTACCAAATATCAAATGGTAAATGTGTTTTTAATTTTTGAGTTTTTATAAGTTTTTAGAAATATTTTTACCATTTAGGGCACATTTTTTCTTATATTTTAATAATTTTCTAAAAAATAGCTAACGTGTGTCCACTTGTGCAGCGACAAGTCATGGATAAATGGTGACAATATTCAATTTTGAATGAATTAATGAGTTTTATTTTATCACTTTTTCGAACTCGCAAAAAATAAACAAAAAAGGAGCCCCCTGGAGTCATCTTTCAGCTCTTTTATGACTCTCGAAATATGAAAATGTTGGCATTATGATACAAGTACTGTCCTTAATGGAAACTCACTCACAAGTCAATTTAGTTTTGATGAAAGGCAACTCACAGTGTAACATGTCTATTCAGATGTAAAAGGGCATTGGTATAGAAGAACAGGTAGATGGAACTAAGGTCTACTGATCAGAATAAAGAAGTTGAAGGAAAAGGATGGTGTAAAGTAGTTTAAGATGTGTATGCTGGTCCACTTAGTCAAAACATCGTATACACACTGGTTCACTACACAAAAAGAGCGTATACATATACATGCACTTTCACAAGAAGAAAAGCGTGTATATGTTGGAAAATCAAGGAAATTCAAGAGCAAAGAATACTAGGGGTCAATACCATGGTATTAGCCCACAATATTGAGTGAATTAATGACTATTTGATCCTTTCCAAGAATACCATGGGTCCTAAATGGTTTTGGTCTGAGGTATTGAGAAAGGCCTAAAACTATATAAGGAGGAGAAGATCATAAGGCTAGGGTGTGCAAGTAAAAGGGTTTTCTTAGGAATACTTCTATCTGAAGTATATTTTATATTGCAGGGGCTGTGTTTGTGATTTGATCTGAAATGTTATGTGCACCTTGAATTCAATGTTGGATCAGGATCATGAGACTTGAAATGACTTATCATTGAATGATATGATATTGGTTGGGCTAGATCTAATTGTGTACATCTATTTTATTCTTTAAATGTCATGATCTAGGTTTCTCTGAAGTCTACAACAGAAACAAATTTATGAGTTAATATTTGCATATATATATGATGGTTCATCTTGCTAAAAGCACATATACATGTAGGTTCTACTCTTCCAAGTAGCGTATACAAAAGAAAAGCCTATTCTTTAGATCTGACTGATCTATCTGATTAGTTCTGTTGTTTTAATGTTATCTATCAGTGAAGTCTTCTTAGATCTGAATGTAAAACTGAATTCATAAGGATTTTGGTGTCTGATTGATTGATTGTATAAGTAAGAAGGGTTATCTCTACTACTGCCTGTGCAAAGCTCTATAAATTGACAGTAGATATTCAATATAATTCTAGTTGGTATAGACTTGATTAAGAAGTTTTATGTTTCAGTAGTTTTGAGGGTATACAGAGGTTTGGTTCAAGGAAGTAGCATATACACACAGGTTGGGTTTAGTAAAGTAGGATATACATTCTGATGCATGATTTTTGAGGTCAAAGCTGGTTCTGAATGATGATGCAGGTTTCTGGGTTTAGCATAGTGTTATGGTGACAGTGATTTGATTGTTTAGATTAATTGATTGTTGGTTGATGCAGTTTCTGATGAAAATTTGTTGAAACAAGGCCTTCGTTTGTATTTTTGTGTACCAGGAGCATCTAGTTTGAAAATTTATGAAACGTGGTCCTTGGAGGAAGAGAGAAGGTCATAGCCTTTTATAGGCTGGCACCTATGTAATAGTAAACACATTAGCTAGTACAAGAGCTAAGGGGTTGTAGCTCCCTTCAAGTAGAAGCTAGAAAATGAGAGAAGGTTGTAGCCTTTTGCAGGTGGGTGCCTGCATACTTGTATGAGTTTTCACTAGTATAAGATTGTAAACATATTTTCTTAATATTAAAAGAAGACATAGATGACAACAACAGGTGGTTTTTCTCCTGCATTAGGTTTCCATCTTAAATCTTAGTGTTCATGTGTTTCTTATGTGTGATGGTTTATTATGTTTTTACTGCACTATTTAACAAGTTATTGATGCATTGATTAATGTTCAACACATGATAAATTGACTAAATCATAAGTTCTCTGGGTAACGCTCATTTCTCTAGTCACAGTAGTGTGTACACACAAGTTCACTTCACAAAAGTAGCATATATAAATATGTTTGGGAAATGAAAAAATATCGAACTATAAATACTGATTCATTCCCCCTCTCAATATTATTTCCAACAATTGGTATCAGGGAAGGTCCTTCAGAAGAAGCTTGATTGCTTGAAGGAATATATTTCAATATGAATAATCACAAAGGCATGGGATTTATCAGACCACCATCTTCAATGGGAGAAACTTGGTATATTGGAAAATAAGAACCAGAGCCTATCTGCAATCGCTTAGAGCTAATGTTTGGGAAAATGTGGAAGGAGGATATCAATTTCCAGCAGCACTACCTACGACTCTGCAGGTAAGAAGTTATACGAAACCAATGCCAAAGCTGTTAATACATTATTGGGAAGTCTGTCAGAATCATAATTTGTCAAATTCATGTAGCTCAAGACAACCAAAGAGATATGGGACAAAATCATTTAGAGTTGCGAAGGAGACTCCTAGGTAAAACATGCTAAGCTTCAAACTCTCAAAATTCAGTATGAAACTCTTAAGATGCATAGTGATCAGAGTATTGTGAGCTACTTTTTACATGTAAATGAGATTGTTAATTGTATGAAGAATATGGGTGAAGAGATAAAGGAAGCTACTTTAGTTGAGAAAATTTTGAGAACTTTGTCTTCTAAATTTGAGTCAAAAGTATCTTCCATAGAAGAAAAGCAAGATCTTCAAACTATTACTGTGACTCAACTCCATGGAATCCTAACTTCCTTTGAAATGAGGAAAGGAGGTCCATTAGATATGAGAGAAGCCGCTTTTAAAGCTTCAACAAAGGGAAAAGAAAAGGAAGAACACAATGAACCAGGATACATTTAAGAATAAGAAGATGAGGTAAATTTTGTCAAGAAGCTTCAACGAGGTTCCAGAAGATTAAGAGGTAAGCTACCATTCAAATGCTTTGCTTGTGGTAGAGTCAGCCATTATGCTACCAAATGTCCTCATAAAGATAAATATGAAAAGGGAAAGGAATATACAGAAGGAAATAGAAAACAAGTTGTCAATAGAAGGAGTTACTATATGCATGATGATAGTGATGGTTTATCTAATAGTGATGAAGATGAAATTGAACAAGATTATAGACTTCTCATGGCCCATGACAATGATGATTTTTTGGATGCCTTAGAAGAGGAATATTTTCTTGAAGAAATCACAAAAATCAAAATCTATTTAGAAGAAAAGAATATGATCATAGATATGTTGACACATGAACTCACTGAAAGAGAAAAACATAATGAAAATCTAGAATGTGAAATTGTGGGTCTAAGAAAAGAACTTGAGAAGACAATATCTCTTAATCTTATATTTGCTAAAGTATCAAAAAATTTAAATGAAATCATCAAAGTTAAACATTATCCTCTTATAAAGATAGGTCTTGGATATACTGAAGAATCATCTCAGTCACAGAAGCCGTCAGCCTCCACCAAAAGCTATCTTGATGCCACAAAGGCCAGTGATCAGTATGTCAATTGTCAACAAATGCCTAAAAGTACTCATTAGTAAATCATACTCAATTTACTCCAAGGATGAATATCAGTAGAAGCTTCAACCAATAGGTAAACAATGCCAAAAGATGCTATGATCGCAAAAACGTCTTTAATAGGCAATGTTTTTCATGCCATAACTTTGGGCATAAGTGTTATAGACATATTTGGGCACTGCAACGCCAATCACATATGTTGATAAACCAAGGGCTCTTAAAACCCTAAAAATGTTGTTTCACACCCTAAAGGATCATGGTCAATTGATTACATCATTTCCCAGAAGTTCTCCCTGAAAAACCACTTAGAACTAGCCAAAACTAGACCATACAGACTGCTCCATGCTTAGGGTGTGATGCATACTAGCTGCTACACTGGCCAGGTGCGATGCATACTGAAAGAGCCTTCTGTGGGGTGCAATGGGCAAGAGTAGACAAATGGTAGAGACAGTTTGCTAAGTGGAAACCAAGAGAATCTTCTAGAAACTTCTCATATGACACTTTCCTCTTTGAATTCACCCCGGGGATGAGTAAAAGATCATGAAATCTCCAAGTGGAACCAAGAACTATCAGTGAAATGACATTAATCAAAAACCTAGAAGCTGGCTCACCCCTCTGCAAATATCTATAAATGGATCCCTCATCTGAGAGATCTAGAGGCTAGAATTTTGTAATTTATAAGGAAGTGTTGTTGGTTTCTCTTTGAGAAGAAACATTGTATTGTTAGGTGATCTTGCTTTTCATGAGGTGAAGAGGGCTTTCATGCTGGGAGGATGATGCTGGATTAGACAGCTGGGTTGTAATCCTCTCTTCTACTTCTACTATCAATAAAGTTCTTTGAGTTTTTCTCCATATAATTGTGTCCTTGTAAATATTGTTATTTGTGGATGCAATTTTATGGTTAATGTATTTCTGATTCTGCATTGTTTATGATATCATAGATCTCGATGCTTTGATGGTGTGTTTTTGCTTTGCCTCTATAGATATTCTCTAAAGCGGGACAAGTAGGAGAAGAGTGGCAAGCTCTATCAAAGGAGAGAGGAAACAAGAAAGGAGCCAAGTGGAAGATATAGGTTGGTTCTCTCTACTTCTCTCTTATCTATCATACATAAAGGAAATCTTGAAGCACTTTGAATTGTTTGTTTCTAAGATAGCTACCGATCTTAGAGGGACTAGAAAATCGAATAAGCACTAGTTTTCCTGGAAACAAAATGGCGACTTCGCTCGGGAGTGAATACTTTGTTTGTTTGTTACTGTTGTTTGCTTTTTAAACTACAAACGGAGCCTAAAGTTAGGCCAGCTAGCCTTCGAACTGCTTTTGCTATGCAACTGCAAAGTAGATCAACGCTGCTTCAGTCAATCTTTGGGTTGGTTTATGAACTGAACATCTGACTTGCAAACATCCTAAGTTCCCTGGTGGTAGCTCATTAACATCATAAGATCATACCCCTGTACTTTGTTTTTACTGTCTATCATAGCTTGGTCTAAATCACTGAACGTAGCTGCAAATTTTGAACAAAAACTAAGCTCAGTTTCATTCCCTAGTCCATCGCACTATCTCTAACTGGCAGTCTAGATGCATCGTACCTCCTGTGTGTTGCAAGTGAGATGCATCCTTATTTCCCTTAAGGATAGGTGCGATGATTGAATGATATTGTTTCCTTCTCTAGAATTTGGTTTTTTCTTCATTGTTTTCAGCTCTATTCAGTAGTTTTGTTGCTTATGATCAGTATATCATTGTTGAAGCCTTCCTCCTTTACATTATTCAGCCTCCATTGATCAGGAATTGTGAAGGTTTTTATGTATTTTTCATAATTTACAGTCCTTCTTTACAAAGAGTAGCTTAATCGAACTGTTGTCTTTTGATTCAAAAGTGTCGCAACTGTCATTGTGAGTCGAAAAGAAGAGTGTCGTAAAGTCTTCCTCTTCTAGATAGTCGATTGTACTTTTTTCATTGTATTTGATTTGAATTGTCAGTATTTGAAGTGTCAAAAGCAGTTTTCCATTCGAAATTGAAAGTGTCATCCTAGTTTTCCTTTTGTTTTGAAAAGAATTTGTTGAAGTGTCGCTTTGAACAAAATAGTTCAGATCTGTACTTAGTTTTCCTTTTTTCCATTCTCACATTAAGGAAACAGAAAAACAAATACATGCATGTGCATTTGTATTTAGACTGCATGCAGAAAATGATTTAGGAGAAGTGCATTTAGTGTGTGCCCTCTGCTCTCTGTTGAAAGAATCGTACTCTTCTTTCCTTAGTAGCTAGGATTTTCATTGCTAAAAGAAAACAAATGATTGTTTATCATTTTAGATTGCATATTTAGGAAATTTACATCTACATCACGCGGTGAACCTTGAAAGGAAAACTTCTAAAAAAATATCAACTCTAAAATAAACCTCAATGAACATAAAAATGCTTTGGAACCTAACGCACAACATCTAGAAGTCTAGGCTAGAGATGTATTTCGGCGTCGTAAAGCCTGGTAACTATCATTTTCATCTAAGGTTGGGTGAATCCTCCTCATTGATACAATAAGTTCCAATATGGACTTGTGCTCCCCGTACCATCGAGTATATATTGGGAGACTACAATAGGATGATATCCTTTATCCTTGGAAGCTGTGTCTGCTGCTCTATCGATCACAATGCACTGAACACAACATTCGGGAAGATTGACTGCCATACGTAAATTCCTTGGTAATTTCTCTTTAATCTACCACCAAGGTGTATATTGTAGTTTTGCGATTGGTTTGGTAATCCCTCTGTCTAGATTTCCAAAGTATTCACTTTCTATCCTTTTCAACTCCTTAAACGAAAAGGTCCATCTGAGCACTTGTCACTTCAGGCTCATTAAAAATCGAACGTGACTAGAGTGACCTTTAGCTTTTCCTCGAATCTTAAAAAATGAAAAAGCAAAGTTGTGTCAAAGCATCATAAAATTTATTTAATTCAGAATAACATCCCTATTCCTTCGTTGATATGAGGTTGAAGTAATGGAGCCCACCAATCAAGGATTTCCCCTTGGGGGAAATCCTATTCCTTTCTCTTCTTGGGGAGATATTAGTGCCCCATATATGGCTACATTGTCCCTTCTAGGAATCACAATTGGCTTGCCGGTATGGCTATTTTCAACCTTTGTCATTTGAAACACCGTGATTCCTTAGTAATCAAATGAGCAACCATATGATATTGGAGTTGCTCCCTCACCTTCTACTTCGTTTGTTTCTCCCTATCCTTCTTCCTCTTTGCTTGGTGAAACTAGTGATACTAAAAACCAAGTAAATGAGAAGAAGAAGAAAGGGAAGGAGAAGAAGAAGAAGAAGCCAATCAAGCATGGGGGCAACCATGAATCATTTGGCGAAAATCCGCACATTAAAACTCCTAAATATCCTTGTCTAATGTACAAATGAAACCATTTTCATCAAGATTGTCCTTGCATTCCACAAATCTTGAGAGAATGGTCTCCCCGTTCGCACTGTCCAGTGTCATCAACCTTTGGCGATCATGTTGACAGCACACCATCAACTAGTGAAAATGAAACTCTTAGACAGAAAGGGAAGGTCAAAATTCCTTGTCAATTATGCGATGAAGACCATCACCTTCACCAATGTCCTTTTATAGATGAGTCCAAGAGAATCTTACATAACCGTACTGCTTCACCACAACGATTTCCGCCTGGATACAAGAAACTTTTGCAAAGTCCATTGCTATTTGAAACTGACATACCTGAGTTTTTGGTCGAAATGCCTATCATTGAAGATAAACCCTCTGAGTCCATACTAGACCAAAGTCAACAGGTAGGAACGGTAGTTGACCCAGTCTTGCCTTCAGAAGGTCAACCTTTAGATGATACAGTCTCCAAAGAGAATGAGAATGACACCGTTCAAATTCTTTTTGTTAACATAGAATTTGATGAACATGGGGGCAATTTACTCGTTCCTTTACCACAAGAGGGACGTTCCCCATTTTGAGAGATTCATCCAACCATTTATTCAGCCCCTCCACCAAGCGATCTAGTCATTTCCTTCGATTGGAATCTACTAGCAGGACCCCTCCTTCCATCTAATGTACCATTCTGAATCATAGCACAAGTTTACAAAATGATCATGTCTGGCACTATCATAGATAAAGGGGCTTCCGTGAGTATCATTTCCTCAACTTCTTGGAAAGCACTTAGTTCACCATCGCTTCTGCGTGAGAATCGAAATTTTTTAGGCTTCAACAAAGGAACCAGTCGACCGTTAGGGATCCTTCCAAATTTTCCTATAACTTTGAGAAGGAAAACAATTCACTTGAATGTGATGGTAGTCCAAGGGCCACTATATTACAATCTACTCCTTGGGTATGACTACGTTTACAGAATGAGAGCTATTGTTTCCACACTCTTTGGGGTGTTGTGTTTCCTGTATGAAGGCAAAATGGTACAGCTTGTCGACCAGCTTTCATTTCCCAGTTCGAACACAGTTACGAGTCAAACCCCGTCCCTAGATGGTCTCTTTGTGTCAAGAATGTCTCTTCAACCTCCAATTCATCCACCTAATTACTGTAAGTAATTCAGTGACTGTAACGAAGCTTAGGGGGCATGCACCCTGGTCTACTTCAGTAGGCAAACCCAAATGAAAAAATAGATTTCCTGGTAGGTTATATGACCAGTCTAAAATGCCATTTCTATGTAGGATATTGGATCAGTTTGGAACATTTATCTCCTCGCATGTTATGTGATTGGAAGATCAGACCATTCACCTTTGTCTATTTTGATGGATAGAGCCAAGGAAGTGTTTTTTCTACTCTGCAGATGAAATTATCTTGCTTAAATGCAGGAAATTCCATAAGGTAACTAGAAATTCGCATTTTCTCAACACCTGGGGGCATGCAAACCTTTTTATGCAAGTGAAAAAGAGATCAGCATAACTCTAATCTCATAGTATTTTAGCCTAACTTTTAGTTCAACTGCTTAGATTAGGTGAACAGTCTAATCCACCATTCACCTTTGTCGGCAGTGCGCAGGCAAAGCAAAGGAGATGTTTTACCTAAACTATCCTACCTAACCTCAATATTTCATTAACTCTTAGTGTAGTTAGTTTTGTAGTTGGTCGTTTCCACCCTGTATACAAAAGGAAATGAGCAAATTTTCACATGGGGCAAGCTCACTAAAAAATGAACCTGCTAATAAGAGACATCTTTAAAGATGACTGGCATGAGAAATGTTACCACAGGGTTCAAGCTCATAAAAAACAATAAACCCACCACTAAGCATAGTTTTTAAAGATTCAATCTCATTGAAAAATGAATCCACCCTCGGTAAATAACCTTTGTGATTCCATTGCTATTAACGTTTTGAGCCTTGGTTGTGTTCTTACCATCACCTCCATTCTTTTGGCCGATCATACGCCTCCACTTAATTGTTTACCCTTTTAAGGAACAACTATGACAAGTGATTCTATTAGCCACCCTCATTACACTACCATGTTTGAGAAGTTCCAAACTTACTTGGAACTAGTTGCTAGCCGAAAACATCACTCATTCCTCAAAAACGAGTCTCTTTTAAGCTCTTTTTAGACTCGTAAAATATGAAAATATTGTCAAGCTACTGACCTTTCCAGCTCGTTAAAGTAAAGGGAAGCACCATCCCTCCTATACATTTTCATATTTTTGGACCTGAGGGATCATTCCACAAAAAGATCGAGAGCTTGTCTTTTTCGGCTCGCTAAAGCTATCGAAAGGTCATCCCTTTCACATTATTTATACTTTTTCGGACTTAAGGGATTATGCCACGAAAGAGGACTGCTGGAGTTTCCTTTCTGTCTCTTTTCAAACTCTCTAAACATGAAAAGGACCGAGTTATCTTTTTCGTTAAACTCATTAAAACAATAACGACAGACTTGTCCATCCAGACAAGAGCGAGTTTCACTATCGCTAGGCTCACTAAAACATAGCGATAGGTTTCCCCGAAGGTAAAATTATAGAACAAGCATATGTTATCCTCCTCAAGCTTGACAAAAATAAAGAGGTACTGGTCAGCAATGACTCAGGAAAAGGGAAGAAAACTTGAAGAAATTCATTGGTAGCGGGTTGCTCTTGAACATGACACTTTCAGTCCATCACCATGATTGAGTCAGGTTGGGTTATTCCATTCACTGGTCACATCCCCATTGGTCCTCAGTACCATCCATTTTGGGGTTAAAGCTACCAATCCATCTCAATGTCATCGATATGTTCAAGAGAAGTCATTCAGAGAATTCACCAACCCAGCTAACGCCTCATCCACTGCAATACCTTCACTCTCCATTTTTCATGCCCGTCATTCCTGAAACTTGTATCATCAGATCATTTTCACCTCCAGAAAATCATTTGCTCTATTTCGTGTCGTATATTTGGGATTAATTAAGGCCCTCCTACAATGGGTCACTTCTTGTCAACATCAACTCATTATCCAAGAAGTTGACTTAGGAACGACCCTTTCAGTACTTTGAAGCTAGCATGTCTTAATGGCAAGTTTCTCATTCCGAGCGATAGGTTTACATCAATGGCCTTCGACCGAAAGATTTTGTGTGGTGTTTGACATCAGATCTTATATTCACACCATGTGAATTGCACTGTAGTACCTTGAGTGTCATTATCATTATCGTTTATTCCTCTCGCGCCTATTAACAACTTACATCATTGGCTGGTAATCAGGCGATGCCTTTCCATGTTCGACTTCAAAACATATTTTCACATGGATCGACTTGTACATCGGGCGAAGATTGAATGAGATTTGAAGACCCCGGATCTAGTTTCATCCATCTGGGATACGATATATTCAGGAAGATAAAGACATCAAATGTACATAGTAGCTGCATAGATGATTATCCAATCTAAGGGATGATGGCTCCGCAAGAATCACTAGTCTACAACAGTAGACGATTATCTGTCCTATGTACATGAAAATGAATTTATAAAGTTGAGCATGAGAATGCCCGCCTTAGCTACATCATGAAAATAATATGAAGATAATGTATTATATTGTATTTTATATAGGTCACCTTCCAGTCCGAAAAACCTCGGATCCTCATGGTAAAGCATTTCACCCGACATTAGAAGATTTATGACCTCATGCTTTAGGGGGCAACTGTTATAGACATATTTGGGCACTGCAACCCCAATCACATATCTCAATAAACCAAGGGCTCTTAAACCACTAAAAGTGTTGTTTCACACCCTAAAGGATCATGGTCAATTAATTACATAATTTCCCAAAAGTTCTCCCTGAAAAACCACTCAGAACTGGCCAAAACTGGACCATACAGACTGCTCCATGCTTAGGGTGCGATGCATATTGGTTGCTACACTGGCCAGTTGTGATGCATACTCAAAAAGCCTTCTGTGGGGTGTGATGGGCGAGAGTAGACAAATGGCAGAGACAGTTTGCTAAGTGGAAACCCAGATAATCTTCTAGAAAATTCTCATATGACACTTTCCTCTCTGAATTCGCCCAGGGATGAGTAAAAGATCATGAAATCTCCAAGTGGAACCAAGAACTATCAGTGAAATGACACTAATCAAAAACCCAGAATCTGACTCACCCCTTTGCAAATATCTATAAATGAATCCCTCATCTGAGAGATCTAGAGGCTGGAATTTTGTAATTTGTAAGGAAGTGTTGTTGGTTTCTCTTTGAGAAGAAACATTGTATTGTTGGGTGATCTTGCTTTTCATGAGGTGAAGAGGGCTTTCATGTTGGGAGGATGATGCTGGATCAGACAACTCGGTTGTAATCCTCTCTTCTACTTTTACTATCAATAAAGTTCTTTAAGTTTTCCTCGATATAATTGTGTACTAGTAAATCTTGTTATTTGTGGATGCAATTGTATGGTTAATGTATTTTTTATTCTGCATTCTTTATGATATCATAGATCTCAATGCTTTGATGGTGTGTTATTGCTTTGCCTCCACAAATATTTTCTAAAGTGGGACAAGTAGGAGAAGAGTGGCGAGCTTGATATGAACTTAAATAGGAATGCAACAAAATACAGAGATAACCATATACACAAAGATGCAGTGGAAATAATACTTCATTTCATTAATGGAAAATATCGAAATATGCTTACAACCAGAAATGGAAATAAACCAGCTCGGGCAATGGTAGCTTATCTCTGAGAAGAGATGTGGCGGCTACATGCCTCTGAACTGTTTTGAACTATGTTACAATGAGGCTCGAAGGCTTATTTATTGTTGAGAAACAATGGAAAACCCTTCACATTCCAAAACCTAACCCTAGAAGATGAAATTCCAAATTGTGGGCCCCGTTTTGGGTAAATTGGTACACCAATTTCCTGGGGTTGTAACTTTGGCATACGATCTCCGTTTGACACATATGATAGCTCGTTAGAAAGATCTATCCGAGAAATACCACTTTGGGAAGGGAAACATCGGTCCATGGACCCATGTTGCCCCCAGATTTCCCAAAAAACGTCGTTTAGGGCCTCAAAATGGCTCCGGAAGTTCAAGACCCGAAAAAATTGCTAAAAATAGTAAACTGTGCTGAAAAAGCTTAAAGAGACAATTGTGGGGGTCCAAATGGGATAGGTGGGTGGCCACCAACATCCACTTGGATCATTCCTCCCTCCTTAGGAAGCAATGGTCCCCATTGCATTGAGTTCCTCCCTGAGATGAGGAAGCGTCTACTGAGTTGGGTCGCTGGTGAGTTGTTCTGCAATCTCTGATGTGTCTAGAAATGGTGGGAAGCATGGTCGACGACGGTCCACATTGAAAACTTGGTGCAAGTGAATGAATGGATGAATTATGTGCTTCAAAGAATTGTTTCCCATAGCCTTGGTACTGGTGTAAGAACCATGTCGGAGTGGTCAGAGCTTCTTATAGGTTCTGGTAAGGCATTCTTTCTGTCGATGCAACCAGACTTTGTTGCCCACCTGGAAACTTGTGTGGTACCCCTGTGGGTGAGGAGAAGTTGTTCCTATGTTCTGTCATGACTGTATCCCTTTGCTGCTGCTGCTGTGTGGAGGAACCCTTTGTGGGGTTCATGGATGTAGTAACGATCTTCCCCTTACTTTGGGAGTGAACTAGACAGATGAATTTCCTGGTCTAGGAGATGAGCTTGATGCCTTTCTTAGTAGTGATCAAAGACATGGCGGTAGGTGGGGCTACCTCCGGTATCCTGTATAATGAATCACCTAAAGAAATAACGAGGCCTTGACTCATACACAGCATGTCGCCTCCACAAGTATGGCTGGACTAATAGTACATCACAAACATCCAGAGGTGTAACATCACACAATACCTCGTCTGTGAAGGGCTTGATGCTATAGGGAAGGCGGCACTGCTGGCGAACTTTGAGATCTCGTCCTTCATGAAGCCACCCAATACTGTATGGTTATGGGTGTGGTGTAGTCAATAGGCCCAACTGCTTCACGACCTCTACTATAATAAGGTTCTTTTGGCTGCCACTGTCGACAATGAATTGCAGTGGCGAACCCTTCACCCACATCCGTGAGTGGAAAAGATGTTCCCCCTCCTCTGGATCTTCGGGCTCATTTTTCTAGATTTTGGCAGTGGCAACAATGGCACTAGGATTTGCATCAATGATCTGCTTCCCTTTGCCATTCCCCTTGTCAGGTTATGGCTCAGGGTAGGAACATGCATCTGATTCGAAAGCCTTCAACTCGGCCACCAGTGACTGCTTGGTCCGACACTCACTTGTGTTATGAGTG